>JAJONR010009421.1:0-25907 GCA_029582245.1 Solanum etuberosum
ATTGTTATTATTATTATTATTATTATTGTTGTAATTGATTGTGAAGAGAGTTGAAAGTGATAAATGTTACAGATTAAATTTTACAACTCTATGTACGTATGTTTGGAGTTGGAAAGGAAGATATTTGTGGCCAATTATTATGTAATGATGGCCACATGATTGTTAATTAATTAAGATAATCAATTGGTCAGTGATGTAGGGAATTGGAACATATAAATGTAGGTTGTTTGGTCTGAGGTGCAGAAAGGGCTAGTTGTCGTGATTTGTTTCATAAATTGGCATCGGTCAATTGTAATATTTTATTTTCTTAAAGTTATAATATTATAAATTAAATTTTTGATATATATTGAGATACGTAATTAAATATTAGATGTATGGTATTATGTGAATACCATTAGAATTATGATCTTGAAAAAATTGGAACTCAACCCTAGAGTTGAAACTTGAAAAAATATGATAGTTGAAATGTTGATTGGTTTCAAGATTTATGAACTTGATTATAAATTCTAGTGAATTTTTAGGTCAAGGGTAAACACATAGTAATGTGGGTGTTGTTAGTTTCGAAATCTTATTGTGAATATGTACTTGAATAGATTGCATTGATTTGAAAGCTCAACGAAAAGGGAAGGCTCGAGCCCCGGAGTGATTGTTCGATTATTTGAGGCAAATGGATTTCTAAACCCTTTTTAAGTGTATAGAATCGTGTATTTTCTTGTGGTATGTGTTGGAGAGTAATGGGACTTGGTGATGGATTGACTTGTCCATATTGAATAATTCTAATGATAAAAAAGGGTAATAAAAGGCAATGTGATTAATTATTGGTGTATGATGTGTTGAGAATGGTTTGAAAGGCTTATTGATTCATTGTTGATGTTGTATCACGATTGTGTTGTTGTGAATTGTGCATAAAAGGCAATGTGATTAATTATTGGTGTGTGATGTGTTGAGAATTGTTTGAAAGGGTTATTGATTCATTTTTGATAATGTATCACGATTGTGTTGTTGTGAATTGTGCATTGTTATGAAAATGACCATCTCTTCATTATTTGTGTGAACATGACATTTGTATTGGTTCTGAGATATGGTTGTGATAAGTGTTATGTGAATTGAGGAGGATGTATCATTTCGAGGGATGTGTCGAGCGCCACGACAAATACTATTATCGAGGGACGTGTCGCACGCCGCGACGGATACTATTATCGAGGGACGTGTTGACGCCGCGATGAATTTTATTATCGAGGGACGTGTCGCACGCCGCGACGGATGCATGGACAGATATGTCCCCCATGGGTCCCGAACTGAGAGACAGCGGGTGTCTATCGTTAGGTCAGACATGCATCACTATACTTGACATTGCATTTCATTGCATTGTATATCTTTATCATTGGTGAACTTGATATTTTGTGTTGCTGATCTTGTGAGTGCCTTTCTGTGGAACTCGTGATTGATGAATATTGAGTTTGTTGTTGAGGATATGTAATTGTTAGAGTGTTGTTGTTGAGCTGTGTGCTATGTAAATTGTGAAATGTTAGGTTGGACTACTTTTTAATGCAGGTTGTAGTTGTGGAGGTTCGGTTGGGGTATAAGGAGTACTAGTATTCTATTCCCTTAGCTTGTGATTAGAAGTTTACTTGCTGAGTACCGTGTGGTTTGGTACTTACCCCTTACTTCTACAATTTTTGTAGGTTACGAGCCCAGATTTTTGTAATACTTTCCATTCTCTTCTTTTCCGAAGCTTCTTGGAGATTTGTGAGGTAGCTGTTTGTCATCTTTGTGGACCTTCTTACTCCTATTTATGATCTTGTTCTATTCTAGAAACAATTTCATTTGTGACTTGTGTTTTTCTCTTGAATCAATTGTAATACTTTATAGGCTTGTACACGTGACAATCAGGTTTTTGGGGTTTTTATTAAGTTGACATAGTTATCCACACTTATGATATTTTGAGATTCCAATTTGTCTTACTTCCGCATTTTTGTGATATTTGGTTTTAGACTGACTTGTCTTGGTGGGATAAGACTAGTGCCATCGCGTCTATTTTTGGATCGTGATATTTAAACCCCCACTATTTTTTATCACAACGGTTTTTAAAACCCTCGAAATAACGTCTGTCGCAATTGATTTGCGGGGTTTTATAAAAAAATCACGGTAACATTTAGCAGCGGTTAAACTGCGGCAGTTTTAACCCCTGTAATTTGTTTTTTTAGAGAAAAAGTTTCTTTATTTTGTGGGGGTTTTAACCTCCACAAATCGCTTTTTATAAACCTTTTTCTTGCTTCATTTTGCTGGAGTTTGAACCTAAGCGATTTTTGAAACTTTTTTTTAAAAAAAAAATACTTTTTGTTGGGGTTTTATCTTTGATAATTTATTAACATTTTGTTATTAATGTACATATATAGATAATTTTATAATTAGACCTTTCTAATCATTGTAACAAAGCCAAAGTACTTTTTTAACAAGGAAGCATCACCATTTATTTGAATCATATAAATGGTAAGCAATATCACAATTCACAAATTTCTAGATACATATTTATCCCAAATAAGAAAAAAAATGGGAAAAAAATTTCTAAATCATCTTCCCTATACACACAATGTTTAATTTAGATCGTAACTTTTTCTAGCACTTTAGTTGTTTTCCAAGCAGAACCTTTGAACTTTAGACACTTTACATGTAGACATTGTTTCCCCAAAAATTATTTTCTTGAACTGAAGTTGAAGTTTTAGATTTACCCCTACAGCTCTTAGGTTCTCTTTTTCATATGTAGATATGAGAATATTCACTTGCACTTATGATATACTTTCTGTGTGAACTAAACTATGCTGCAATGATTTGGCTGCTTGTATTTTGAAAATCTGATTCTACCATAAGGGTTTGTTTGGAAAGCCACCGGGTAATTGAAATTGGTGTAATTACTAGGGTAGTACTTACCAGCCTAGTAATTACACAACCTAGTAATTACGCTGACCTTTTTGTTTGGAACAATGTAATTACAAGTGTACTATTTGGTAACACAAGTGTAACCATAAGGTTATATTGAATTTGAAAAATAATAAATAATTATTTAAAATTTAAAATTTATACTAGACAAATAAGGGCCTTTATAAACGATATTAAATTAAATATTTAAGATATATATTGTCTTTTGAAAATATATTAATTAATAAACATATATTCTGAACTAATATTATAAAAAATAATTGATTTATATTTTTCAATTTAATATATTTTAATTAAATTAATCATAAAAACTAAAAGTATAGAATTTCTATGAACATCATGAAATGCATGTTTGACAAAAAGATTAATATTATAAATATAATTTCATAAAATTATAAAACAATTGACAAAAAGATAATCTATCAAGTCTAACTTAATAAAATAGCTTGTGATGTAAAATATCGAGTCAATACTCCTAAAACAAATGAAAATGAAAATATAACATAAGTTCTAAACTCAAAACAAAAAAAATTAACATAATACTCTTCTGTAAAATTTCAGCATAACATACATAAATATGATTTAAAATAAAAGGAAAACGTAAGTCCATAACTTTATTTAACAATGAATTCTACTTTAATTTAAAAATTATAATACTAACAAAACTATACTAATAATTTTGTTTAGATAATATGAAAAATCGCATGGAATCACATGAAGTAAATGTTGAGAATAAGAAGGAAATGAAATATAACTAATAAAAAATATTTTTTGAAAATATTAGAATAGTAAAAATAAAAAAGAATTTAAAATAATAAAAATAAAAAATACATTGAAATGAAAAAACTAAAAATATAAATAAAAGGAAGAAATTAAAAAGTAATTAGTTTGTAATTACACCATGTAATTACCAGCAATTCACAGCCTCCCCTTGTGAATATGAGAGTGTAATTACATCCTGCCAATTACACCAAATTACTTGCTGACTAGGTAATTACATGGCCAACCAAACAAGACAAACAATGTAATGACATCCAATTACACCAAATCCGATTACCAGAATGGCTTCCAAACAGGCCTTAACTCTTGAAGAGGGAAATACATGTAAACTAGTTACATTCTTAAGTTGAGAATTCTTCTTAGGTTGAATTTTAATGTCTTTTTGTTCCAGTTTGCATTCTGAATAATACACACACATTGAAAATCAGCTATTATTTTCGACTGGTAATAACCTCTCATGACCCAAAACGATTCATGAGTGGCACTCACACTTAACCTCCTAGGTGGCGAACCAATAAATTCAACCCAACTTGTAGTTATTGTTCAACTTACGAAATACAAATCATAATGCGGAATCTCAAATCTTATTAATGTAAGAAACACAAATCCAATAAAGTCTATTAAATATCCTTTCCCAAAACCTGAAAGTCATCACATCAAGAAAATCTAAACCCCAAATACTAAGTCTAAGAATATCAAAGTCACCAAAATAAATAAATAAAGTAGTTTGTGTCAGAAAACTAAGGACATCATTTAATGACCGAGAGAATCCAACACGAGCTAGAAATGAATAGTTCACCTTGAAACCTGATGTGCTGGAAACTTTCAGGAGCCGAGGGCGATTCGAAGTCACCGGTACACTCGCTGCACTCCACAAAAGGAAAACCAAAAAAACACAAGTATGGGTCATTACAGTGCAACATATACTGAGTAGATATCATCGGCCGACCCAAAATAGAAACTAATATGCAATAAGTAATAGTATAAAATGAACTATAGCACTTAGCAGGTGGAAAACAACAAACAACATAAACAAGTGACAACAGCACTGAAGCAAGTACGTAACCTGTCACAATATAAAACACACACAAGGACTCATGCCTCCACACCACGCTCATTTGAGAAATGAGTTCTTTGAGATTGAGTACGTTAAGTTATTTTAATATGTTTTTCTTTAATATTACCGTGCCGGAACGTGACACCCGATTCAATAATATTATGTCGGAACGTGACACCCGATTCAATATTACCATATCAGAACGTGAAACCCGATCCAATAATCCGTGCCGGCTCGTGGCATCTGATCCAAATATATCGTGTCGGCTCGTGACACCCGATCCAAATATATCATGCTGGCTCATGGCACCTCAATCCAACAATATAGTTAATTAACTTGTCATTCTTTATCATCTCTTTCCACTTCCTTAACAATATTTCACTAAGCCTTCTTTATTCAAGGCATCACTTTAATAGAAAAAGTTCAAGATTATGGATTTCACGGTCTTGGGATTACATACCAATCACAATAGCACATAAATTATCCAAACCACAACAATCAAGTACATAGAAAATTTCAAAATATCACTCAATAACTATCAATCACTATGAAGAGTCTCTCTATCACATACAATAAACCATAACCTGCTTCAATCGAATAACTGAAGGCAAGCAAGCTAGTTCCCCAATGCTTTTCCTTTCTTAATGCCTCAGAATGTTTCCAATCTATCAAGTATATAATATTCATAAGCAAATGAGTCCATAGACACCCATATTACCATATATCTAGCCTTGACTCAAAAACTCACTCAAATCTATAATCAATTTTCTAAATCTTAATACCAACTAATATATCAAGTCTCATATTTTATAAAATTCAAGTCTAGGATTTAGTCTCAATTCTTCACATTAACATAACTTTTATGAAATTCATATAATACAATAAACCTAATATTTAATTACCCATGTAACACCTCAAACTTCGGTAAGTTTTTAGTTTTTGGTCAACTTCAAACGACCATATCTTTTAGCACATAAAGATTTAGGTGACCCATGAGGTATCAAATTGAAGGTTTTTGAGCCCTCTTTCCAACGCCACCACGTTTATAAATTTCAAGCTTTGAGTAAAAAGTTATGACTATTTCAGTGAAGCCTCTCCGGTTAAGGCTTTCCATCCGTTTGGAAAAGGGGGTATTTTGGTATTTTTCTTACCCCACTAGGCCTAAAATATTTTTCTCACCCAAATAAGGGTCTAATCTGATTTAGACCATTATTTCCACATTCTTAAATGCTTAGAGTTGAGAAGAGAATTTCAAGAGGAGAAAAAAAAGAGGGTTTCAAGCGTTCATTCAAGGATTGAGAAATTTCGCCAAGAACAAGGGTTCTTTCGAGGTATGTTAGCTCTCATAGTGTTGAATTTGTTCGCCCTCACACCAATCATGGAATTTTCATCCATGAATTCATTTTTGAAGTTGATTGATTGATTTTCTTGAGAAGTTCTTGAGTTTTAACCCCATTCTTTATCAATGGAGGTTTTGAGTTCTTGAGGCGAGGGTCTTGTGAATAAGTGTTTTTCTTGATGGATTTTGGGTGGGATTTCGTTGATTTTGTATTGGGTTTATGAATCAAAAGAAGTTTGGAGGAAATTATATGATTATAGATGAGTTAGGCCTTGAATTAGAGCAAGAAAATTCATCAGATTTCTGGGCACAAGTGTGGGGCGGCGTGCCACCACTGCGCCAGAACTACAACCCAGTAAATTGGGGCCTGGCGTGGTGCGCCGCTCAGTGCGCCCCAAACAATGTTCAGTAGTTTTGGGGCTGGGGCTGGGGCCCCATGCCTCTCAGTGTGCCAGGGTCGTCAAGTCCCTTACCCTTCCGTCCTTCTTTTCGTGTGTGTTCCCTCGCATCGTACTAGAGTTCTATTCTTGATATTCACTCTTTAAATCTTCATTAATTCTTAACAGATCATGCATATCCTAATCACATCTCTTAATTTACATTTCAAATTAAGGTAAAGTTAAGAGGAAAGTTCAAGAGGTCCTTTTAAGTCAAGTTTGAGAATCCTTTTGCAATTGCCTAAAGATTTGAACTAAGTCTTGAGTATATGAGTATGAGAATGAGGAGAGTTGAGTTTCATGTTACAAAATGAGTATAAGGGAACTAAGTATTCTCAAGTATGTAATACTTTTACATTTTAAAAGAGAGAAACACTGATTTCTGAATGAGTTTACAAGTTTAGAAGAGTTTGAGAGTATTACCTCTTTTAAGAGGATCTTTTGAGTAATAACCTCAAATTGAGAAAGAGTTATGTTTTAAACATTTGAGCATGAGTTATATATTATTTGGAGTAGTATTGAGCACCGATATGGGGATGAGTTTAGATAACTAGAAATCCTCATAAACCATGTATGCCAACATGTGTATAAGATCATACTTTTTAGATGATTCCTTATTGCTTTTAAGCATAGCTTAGTGAATCCACTTAGTTGAGGTGTTCTATACCCCGACACGGTATAGGATGGTTCTGGCAGCTTGGGCGAGACATTATATCATCACGTAGCTCATAGTGATGGTTGGTTGTCGGTTAGAGAATCTCCCAAATAAGAGTAAAGAGTTTATTGTTGTATTTTTATACATACTGAGTTGATATCTACTATTTTAAAAGCTTTATGTATTGCATCTCTTATTGTTTCTTTCATAATGAGTTGAGTTCAGGTTAGTATTCCTTCCGGCCTTGTCAGTTTAGTTATCTATTATTTTCAGCTTTCCCTTTACATGCTCGTACATTCAATGTACTGACGTCATTTGATCTGCATCATTTGATGCAGATAGAGGTGTTCTGGGTCATCAACAGGTGCTTCGTTGATACGACTTACGTTTAAGCTAGCTTTGGTAAGTCTCTTTGCTTCCGGAAGGTTCCAGACTTTTTTATTCTAGTTTTATTAAGATGTCATGGGTATTGTACCGATATCTATCATAGTTATTAGAGGCTTCATAAGCAGAAGTAGTTGAGGAGTCTTTTACCAGTCCCTTGTTAATGTTTGAGAATTGAGTTGCCTTCTTATGGCTATTTGAATATTCTCTGAATTATATTGTGTTGAGTTATTGTTGAGACTGTTGAGTTGATCCTTACAATTGAAGTCATTGTTTTGTTGAGTAAGTCTTCCGCTGAGTAGTGAGCCAGGACAAGGGTTTGCTTGGGGACCAACAATGGTTCTCAGTTGCCAGCCATGTCTAGGGTGTAGGCTCGGGGTGTGACAAACTTGGTATCAGAGCACAGAGTTCAAGAGTCCTAGGGTGTCTATGAAGCCGTGTTTGTAGAGTCTTAATAATCGGTGTGAAACATGCCACATCTATAATTAGGATGCTGACATTTGGGGAACCTTTCACTTCCTTCTTACTCTTTTTCGTGCGATAAAGTCTAACTCAATAAAAGTTTCTTCTAATTCGTGCTTGCACATATCTTTTCAGATCATGCCTCCATGAAGAGTTGTTCGAGGTCGTCCTGCAAGGAGAAATGTTTATCCTCAAGATCAAGGGGGGCCTAATGCACCAGAAGTGCAACCCCTTCAAGCATAGGTCACTAATGCTGAGTTTCGAGATGCTATCCGAATGTTGAGTCAAGTTGTGGCCAATCAAGCTGATCAATAAGGAATGGTTCTTCAGGATGTAGCTGATACATCCAAGATCCGTGAGTTCTTGAGAATGAATCCTCTAGAATTCACAAGGTCAAATGTCATTGAGGATACATAGAGCTTTGTGGAGGAACTACAAAAAGTGTTTGAAGTTATGTGTATTGTTGATGCTGAACATGTAGATTTAGCTGCATACTAGATCTAAGGTGTTGCTAGGATTTGGTACGATCAATGGAAAAAGAGCAGGGTTGAAGGAGCACCACTTTTGAGTTGTACGGTGTTTGAAGGTGGCTTTTTGGGGCGCTACTTTCCCCACAAACTAAGGGAAACGAAGGTAACAGAATTTCTGAATCTTAAATAGGAATCCATGAGTGTGCATGAGTACAATCTCAAGTTCACTTAACTATACCGTTATGCTCCGGAGATGGTGGCAGATATGAGAAGCAGGATAAGTGTGTTTGTGTCTGGGTTGTCTTGCTGGTCAAGTAAGAAGGGTAATGCAGCTATGTTGATAGGAGACATGGACATAGCCATGCTTATGATCCATGTGCAGCAGGTTGAGGAAGACAAGAAGAAAGATAGAGAGGAGTTCCGTAATAAGAGGTCTAAGATAATAGGTCATGAGTGCGGACAATAGAAGACCATAAATGTGAATCGGTCATCTTATCAACAAAGGCCAACTGGGCCTGCACCATCATCAACTAGTGCACCTACACCAAAGAACAGAGGTGATTTCAGGAACGAGAACTTCCTAGACCTTCTCAGTCTCAGGGTAGTATGGCACAAGGGGCTAATTGAATCCTACATGTGTCAAGTGTTGTAGAAACTACCCAGGAGCGTGTCTTGATTACTCCAATGGTTGCTTCAAGTGTAGAAAGACAGGTCAATTTTTTAGAGAGTGCCCTAAGAACAATCAGGGTAATGGTAATGGGGGCAATAGAGCCCAATCTTCTTCAGCAGCTCCAATAGATAGAGTTGCTCTAAGAGGAGCTACTTTAGGGATAGACGGAGGAGCAAACCATATGTATGCTATCACCAGTCGCCAAGAGCAAGAGAATTCACTAGATGTTGTCACTGGTATGATCAAAGTCTCTACTTTTTATGTATATGCATTACTCGATCCAGATGTGAGTCTATCTTTTGTGACTCCGTATATAGCTATGAGGTTCGATATTCTTTCCGAACGACTTGTTGAGCCATTCAGTGTATCCACACCTGTTGGTGAGTCTATTCTAGCCGAGAGAGTTTATCGTGATTGTTTCATCTCTGTCAATCACAAGGACACCATGGCTAACTTAGTAGAGCTAGACATGATGGAATTTGATGTTATTCTAGGTATGTGCTGGCTTTATGCTGTTTGCCTCAGTTGATTGTAGAACTCGAGTAGTTAAGTTTCAGTTTCCTAATGAGAGTGTGTTAGAGTGGAGGAGTAGTTAAGCACTGCCTAAAGGTCATTTTATTTCATACCTTATGGCCAGAAAGTTAGTCTCTAAAGGGTGTATCTATCACTTAGTCTGAGTTAATGACTCTAGTATCGAGACACCGCCTTTTCAGTCAATTCCAGTTGTGTTTGAGTTTCCAAAGGTCTTTCCAGATGATCTTCCCAGAGTCCCTCCTGAGAGAGAAATAGACTTCAAAATAGACATTCTTCCTAATACTAGACCTATATCTATTCCTCAATATAGAATGGCTCCAGCTGAATTAAAAGAGAAGTTGAAAGATCTTATTTATAAGGGTTCCATTCGACTTAGTGTCTCACCTTGGGGTACTCCGATCTTATTTGTGAGGAAGAAGGATGGTTCTCTTAGGATGTGTATTGACTACCACCAGTTGAACAAGATCACTATAAAGAATAAGTACCCTCTTCTGAGGATTGATGATCTTTTTTATAAACTCCAGGGTGCCATTTGTTTTTCTAAGATAGACCTCAGATTGGGCTATCATCAGTTGAAAGTAAGAGAGAGTGATATTCCGAAGTTAGCATTCATGACCCGTTATGGTCATTATGAGTTTCTTGTTGTGTCCTCTGGCTTGACTAATGCTCCTGCAGTGTTCATAGATCTTATGAACAGAGTGGTTAAGCCATATCTTGACATGTTTGTCGTCATGTTTATTGATGACATCCGGATTTATTCAAGGAATGAGGAGGATCATGCTAGTCATCTCAGAATAGTCCTCCAAACTCTCAAAGATAGAGAGTTGTATGACAAATTTTCTAAGTGTGAGTTTTGGCTTGAGTCTGTGGCATTCTTAGGCCACATTGTATCTAGTGAAGGGATTCGAGTTGACACTCAAAAGATTGAAGCAGTACAGAATTGGCCCAGACCCACGTCTCCAACTGACATAATGAGCTTCTTGGAATTGACTGGTTATTATAGAAGTTTTGTTGAGGGGTTTTCATCTATTTCATCCCCATTGACAAAGTTGACTCTGAAGATAGTAAATTTTAAATGGTCTGCAGCTTGTGAGAAGAGCTTTCAGGAATTGAAAACTCGGTTAACTACTGCCCAGTATTGACCCTACCGGAGGGTACAAAAGGCTTTGTTGTTTATTGTGATGCGTCAAGAGTTGGACTTGGTTGTGTATTGATGAAGAATTGTAAGGTAATAGCCTATGCCTCCCTACAGCTCAAGATTCATGAGAAGAACTATCCGACTCATGATCTCGAGTTGGAAGCACTAGTGTTTGCTCTAAATATATGGCGGCGTTATCTTTATGGTGTTCATATAGATGTGTTCACTGATCACAAGAGCCTCCAATATGTATTCAGTCAGAAAGAGCTTAATCTTATATAGAGGAAGTGGTTAGAGTTGCTCAAGGATTACTACATGAGTATCCTCTATCACCCAGGTAAGGCTAATATTGTTGCTGATTCTTTGAGCAGGTTGTCTATGGGAAGTACTGCCCATGTTGAGGAAGGCAAGAAAGAATTAGCAAAATATGTGCACAAACTTGCACGTTTGGGAGTCCATTCGTTAGATTCTAATGAAGTGGAGTAGTGGTTATGAATGGGGCTGAATCATCACTAGTGTCTGAGGTAAAGGAGAAACAAGACCAAGACCCTGTTTTACTTGAATTGAAAACAAATGTCCATAAGCAGAAAGTGATGGCTTTTGAACAAGGGGGAGATGGTGTGTTGAGGTATCAAGGTAGATTGTGTGTGACAATGGTGGATGAGCTCCAAGAGAGGATCATGACAGAGGCTCACAATTCCAGATTTTTGATCCATCATGGTTCCACAAAGATGTACGATGACTTAAGAGAAGTCTATTGGTGGAGTGGTATGAAGAGGTGCATTGCAGAGTTCGTTGCTAAGAGCTCGAATTGACAACAAGTCAAGGTAGAACACCAAAGGCCCAGTGGTATGGCTCAGAATATAGATCTTCCGGAATGGAAGTCGGAGATGATTAATATAGATTTTTTAGTGGCTTGCCGCAATCTCGTAGGCAGCATGATTCGATTTGGGTGATAGTAGATCGGATGACAAAATCAGCCCATTTCTTGTCGGTAAAGACTACTAATTCAAATGTGGATTATGCCAGATTGTATATTCAAGAGATATTCTGAATTCATGGAGTTCCTGTGTCTATCATTTCAGATAGAGGTGCACAACTCACCGCTGAATTCTGGAAGTCTTTCCAGAAAGGTTTGGGTACGAAGGTAAATCTTAGTACCGCTTTCCATCCTCAGACTGATGGTCAAGTAGAATGCACAATTCAGACTTTAGAAGACATGTTGAGGGCATGTGTCATAGACTTCAAAGGTAATTGGTATGATCACTTGCCTCTCATAGAGTTTGCTTACAATAATAGCT
Organism: Solanum etuberosum; assembly: GCA_029582245.1. Taxonomy (NCBI): domain Eukaryota; kingdom Viridiplantae; phylum Streptophyta; class Magnoliopsida; order Solanales; family Solanaceae; genus Solanum; species Solanum etuberosum. The sequence continues at coordinate 12,168 of JAJONR010009421.1, forward strand.
ATCACTCTAGTATCCAAATGGCTCTTTATGAGGCAGGCATGAGTTATATATATTATTTGGAGTAGTATTGAGCACCGATATGGGGATGAGTTCAGACAACTCAAAATCCTCATAAACCATGTATGCCAACATAGGTAAAGGATCATACTTTTTAGATGATTCCTTATTTCTTTTAAACATAGCTTAGTGGATCCACTTAGTTGAGGTTTTCTTTATCCCGACAAGGTATAGGATTGTTCTGGCAGCGTGGGCGAGACGCTGTATAATCACGTAGCTCATAGTGATGGTTTTCGGTTAGAGGATCTCCCAAATAAGATTAAAGAGTTTATTATTGTATTTTTATACATACTGAGTTGATCTCTACTGTTTTAAAAGCTTTATATATTGCATCTCTTATTGTTGCTTTCATATTGAGTTGAGTTGAGGTGAGTATTCCTTCCAGCCTTGTCAGTTCAGTTATCTATTGTTTTCAGCTTTCTCCTTACATGCTTGTACATTCAATGTACTGACGTCATTCAACCTCCATCATTTTATGGTGCAGATACAGGTGTTCAGGGTCATCAACAGGCACTTCGTTGATACCACTTGTGTTTTAGCTAGCTTTGGTGAGCCTCCTTGCTTCCGGAAGGTTCCACCTTTATTTTATTCCAATTTTGTTAAGATGTAATGTGTCTTGTCCTGATATCTATCATAGTTATTAGAGGCTTAATAGATAGAAGTAGTTGAGGAGTCTTTTCCCATTCCCCTGTTAATGTTTGAGACTTGAGTTGCCTTCTTATGGCTATTTGAATATTCTCATAATTATACTGAGTTGAGTTATCGTTGAGACTTTTGAGTTGATCCTTACAATTGAAGTCCTTGTTTTGTTGAGTAAGTCTTCCGCTGAGTAGTGAGCCAGGCCAAGGGTTCGCTTGGGGACCAACAATGGTTCTCGAGTGCCGGCTACGTCCAGGGTGTAGGCTTGGAGCATGACAACCTATCTCAATATATCAAAACTTAAATCATAATATGATTACTAAAGAAAATAATTAAATATTAAAGATTGAAGCCAACTGTTTACCGAAACCAGTGGCGAGAATCATAAATTAAAAATACAATCGTTAAACCCATAATGATTTCATCTAATTCAACCCTTTGCTCTAAGTCAAACCTCATAATGAGAACTCCCTACAATACATTAAATTCCATTTACCACCAATTTATATAGCCTATATGTATATGAGAAATTTCTAAATCCAATATCTTTGCAATTTGATTTCTCTTTCCCAACAAATAACCATGCAGTATGCTAATGATAATCTAACCCATTACATTTTAATTAAGGAAATCAAAGAATTGAAGCATTACCTGGATGACGGTTGCTCCTGGTTGATGTCGCAGGTAGTGTTTCTCGCCCAAACACTTTTTTTACTACCTCTTAATTTTTAATTCAGTTTTACACTTGGATCAGGTCACATAAGCTATTAAATAAATAATGATATTGGTCTATTAATCACCAATTAAATTAATTATTTAAAATACTCTATTAATTATATAATTGTAGTTACGAATAGTCCAAAATACCCATTTAGAATCTATCAGAAGTGTCTTTTATGAAATCAGTAGCTCTAGTACTCTAAATGACCTAATGGGTCGTTACATCAAATACCAATTTACCCACCGTTCGTCCTCGAACGGTCACAAGAAAGCTAGGGTATGAAAGGGTACCTGAATTGCCAAAAAGGTGTGGATATCTTCTATGCCTATCAGCCTCAGTCTCTCAAGTGGACTCCTCAATCAGACAATTTTTTTTCCACGTGACCTTCACAAATGCAATCTCCTTTGACCTTAATTTGCGGACCTCACTATCTAAAATAGCTACAGGCTCCTCCTCATAAGACAAATTCTCATGAAGTAGAAACATATTCCAACGAATAATGTAGTTTTCATCACTATGATATTTTCTTCAACATAGACACATGAAACACCGGGTGCACTCTTGAAAATCCTGGAGGCAAAGCCTATTAATAGGCCACCTATCCTACAGACTTAAGAACTTTAAACGTCCCAATATACCTCGAACTAAGCTTACCTCGCTTATCAAACCTCATCACACCCTTCATGGGTGAATCCTTCAGCAACACTTGTTCTCTCTCCATAACTCCAAGTCCCTAACCTTCCGGTCTGCATACTCCTTCTGCCTTCTTTAAGCTACTAGAAGCTTCTCCTGGATGAATTTCACCTTCTCTAACGATTCCCTCAAAATATCAGTACCTAAGGTTTCACCTCAAATTCATCAAACAAACCAATTGGAGACCTACACCTCCTTCCATACAATGCCTCAGATAGGCCATCTCAATACTCAAGTGATAACTATTTTTGTATGTAAACTCAACTAACAACAAGAACTATTACAAATAACCACCAAAGTTAATCGTACACACGTCCGCTACATGTTCTCAAGGACCTTGACACAACCATCAGGACAAATATTTTCTCTCATAACCATGATAAAATCCTGAATGAATATTGGCTACAACCAGAAGTGAACCTAAACAAACCACCACACACTCATACTACACAACCCATCATGGCTCTTATCAATATTTCATTCTCACCACATATACTTTTATTGAGCTTAAGATATAAAAAATTGATCTTTAGACATCAGGTATTCATCAAGGGCGAATCAAACTTATCTAACCCATAGAAGGAAATGATTAAGTAACCACGCATCGAGCGATTAACCCAATCATACAGAACCTCTAACAACACTATCGAAATGCTAGTTTAGTAGTTGTGATTGTAGATAATCCTTAAGAATGTTACTCCACGTTCAACCACACATAATCGGAACATGGCCTCAACGACTAGATGAATATTAAGACTGTCGGACAATTGTAAATGCCTAGGGTAGCTCTTTTATAAATTTTCATAAGCATGGTGGTACATGTAGAACCACTGGAATACCTTAACAGCTCCAATACAATACCAAATATTTCATATGAGATAACCAAGTCTTTCCCAAACATCCTACCCAACCAAGAGGACATTGCAGGATCGGAACATCCGATCCACCACTAGAGATCAACCCACAAAAGTGAAAACACGCATGGCATAGCTAGTAAATTATACTCCAAACCATGTACAGAACAAAATAGGTGGTCACACTAGAATGTATGGAACCAAGATTGAATAACACTAAATGCTTCCTCTAAAATATCCCATATCAAACGTTTCCATTCAGTTTACTCTATTTCTTTAATTTTTAGCTACCCATAATCTACCGGTCTGGTCCTCATTACAATCGTACCTGTACTCTATTTATCAAACTCCACATACTCTTCACATCATTCCACTGAAGCCCACACTCTCAATACTAATAACCATCATGACCACTCTAGTCATTTACCTCACTCTAAACCAACACCTTTAAGTGAAACCCTTCCTTAAGTCCTTTAACAATCAAAAGTAACAAACTTTACGACCCAAACCATGCATAAGTCCTTCCAAATGCTCAATATCCGACACAATCGATCATTTCTTACCTTACAAATCAATACCTTGACAAAATATACCACCACAAATGTAGTCTTTCAATGAAAAATTTGAATTGTGAATCCAACTGTGTAGCCTAATCCCCTTATCTATCAACATTAGCTCATACCTTGACGATTTTTTTTTGAGTTCATGTATCTTATCGCCTCTCTATCGACCTTACCATATCCATCGCTAAAAATCAAATTGTACTCAAAACCACAAAAGAACTTATCATGACACTCGAGTCTTATCCGTTACTTTTTAACCAATCTAATGAACCCGTGACACTATAAACATAACCAGAGTAAACGGATGAAACCACACCTCACTGAACCCAATTTTCAACCCCTCTGAAAATACCTCTTTAAACCTTGAAATCAGAGAAACTATTCTTGCTATCATATCTTTTCGAAGGCTATAATATATCCCACTATTTTTTTTCATTATGACTCTAGCTCCTTGAAATTCTATTCGAACGGTGTCCCAGCATCTCCTAAAACATTTCATACAACCATGCTACTCTCCAAATAGTAGAAAATCACAACCTTAGATACTCACAAGTTGTTATTACCATACAAAATTCACTTAACCAACAATTCTTATTATATAGTTGCATCCCAATCACAATCCATCACGAACTCTTATTACCATCATGCTCAGTTAGCCCTTTCCATCACCACAAAGTCAACCTTTTCATCGATATGACACCTCAAACCCGATTATACCAATCAAATCCAAAGGACTAACCAAATTTTATACGCACTTTATTACTAATATCTTCAATTGCCTTCACCCAAGTATACTCATTAGGACTTTCTTTATCCATAAGCTTGTCATTTCGGTATCAATCCACTCATTTGGAGCTTAAGATAAAATCACCGGTCCTCATCTAGGATCCTCAAGATACACTTCACAATCTAATTGCATTAATACCGTACCAAAGGTCCACTACTAAAATCTTCCTTAAGAACAATACTTAACTAAAACATCCATAGTAACAAACTAGTTGGTTTCTCAAATGTAAATGCAACACCGAATCTCATTATTTGAACATGTCATACGAATGATAAATCCTTAAGTATTTAGTATTCACACTTGACAATCCACGTATTCGTTTCCACATAAAACTATTACCACACCGTGAAAGTCCGTTAGATCCATCCATCACTAGAACGTATCATACCTATCGAGAAGATCGTATCCAAATAGCCCACACATTTTTACCCATTGAATAACTGCAAAACATTATAAAAGTTGTTCTTTCTCTAGCCCAAGGAATTTAATTTTTTTCTTAGATCAGGCCAATAACAAAAGTAACACACTTCATAACTCTAACAAAGTATGCATCGATGACCATGTTTGATATACACTTAATCTATGAAGTCGTAGTAGAGATTCTAACCTCAATTGGCGCAACATAATTTCATCATTCGCTAAGCAGCCCATACATGTTATGTCAACTTTACAAACTGTATTTTCCAAAGTAATGGTGTTCATTATCTAGTCGTCCCTTACAAAGCTTCTTGAATATTGTCACCTTGGCAAAGTCATCTGACTTCACCCCCTCTATCTCCATCACAAAATCAACCATTTCCTGAAAATATTTTATTGGAGCAGCCACCTATAAACTTGAATCTACAAATTTAACCTCAATCCCTTCTAAAAGTAGCGAATCCGCTCTTCTAGACCGAAGCAAAGTTGAGTCGCATATCTGATAAAGCACAAAATTTGGCCTCATAGGCTGCAACAAATATCTTTTGTTGCTCTATATTTGAGAACTCATCTCTCATCCTATCCCTCAAATTCTGGGCATATACTTTTCCATGAAAAAGCTAGAAAATGCTGCCCAAGTCATAGGAAGTGTCTTTACTAGACGACACTCAACATGAGACCACCACCACCTTTTGACGTCTCCTTGAAATTGGGATGTCACAAACTCAACACCAAACCTCTCCACTATTTTCATCTTATGAAGCAACTCATGACAATCAACATGGAAATCATAAGCATCAAGATATTGAATACCCATGAAGAATGAGGGTTTCAACTTTAAGAACATAATAAAAAGATCATGTTGGTCACTAGTAATTACATGCCCACAGTAAATCGGGGAAACATGTTTATTTCCAAGGACACATCCTCTGTTGCTAGTGTTGTTGTTGCCACTTCTGTTTTTCTAGTCTGACCATATGTGAAATAGAGTCCAGGAGGTCAGATGCCAATTTGTATCACCTAGATACCAATTAGATACAAGTAAGCGCACGAAAGAAGGAAAAAATAAAGTTTTCCTAAAGTCCTATAGCCTCTTGGAGAAAAGTAAAGGCATCATGTCACGACCCAAGGTAGCTCCTAGGCGTAACAGGGCGTATAGGACCCCGGGAGGCTCCATACAAGCCACTTAGAATTCATCATACAAGAAATAGAATATAAGAGATTTAAAAGACAATTTCGACATATAAAAATTTTATAGAGAAAATCATAAATTTAAACATCGTCTCAAAGCCATCTAGTACATAAGAGTTTATTGGGGCGTAGCCCGTACATCAAGTTCCAAAACTGAAAGTAAAGACACAAAGGGAAATCAAGCTCTGTCCTCAGAGTATGAGGACTCACCAAACTTCAATCTTCTATATGAGATCCCTAGCCACGGAAGTGCAAATCTGTAAGGTCAGTCCCTATATTTAGGAAAATGTAGGCAAAAGTATGCGCTAGTACAAAATATGTACCAAGTATGATAGTCATGCATAAAACATTTGAAAACATGAAAAAAGGGACATTTTCATAAAGTGCAATGACCAAGCTTAATCATGAATATAAAAGAGCTAGAAGACATAAGTCATAAATCATGGTCAATGCAAATTGTCATCATCTTAAGTCACATGTGAGATACTCCTTGAAGTAACCTTAGTCCATTATTGTGGGAGATTTACCTTTAACTGACATATAAGACCATGTGAGCTATCAACACGAAATTCGGTGTCTACCTCACATCGAAAAGGGTTGTCCAACTTTCCAAGATAAGACCATGAACTTCTAGCTTATATGGATCCACTCGCAAATGTCTATCTACGACATTCATCCTATGGGGGCACATAGGTATGGGATAAAGATATTTCTTCTAGAAACCCAACCTCTACTAACGGGAGGGCTCCCATATCAATATCCTCTCGGTTCTAAACCTAAATACCACAGAATAGTCATTTTCTTAACTTGTTCTTATTATCCATGGAAGGGCACGTCATCTTTCCAATCCAAGCTAAGTCATATGTCATCCATGGAAAGGTACAATTAAGTGACCAATCCAAGCTAGGTTTCATTAGAATAGCTCCTTATCTTTCATTCATTTTAGGTGAGAAGACCTTTCAACCTTAGAATCATTTATGTGACAAAACCTTTCACATTCATGCATGAGGTAGTTATGTGAGCAATCCTTTCACAACAATTAACCACAAAAACATATATGCTTTTACTCTCAAAGCAATCTACATCATATCTCATCAATTCCATAAGAACATGCATAATTCTATAATTCACCTTTCATAGTTGAAAACCCACTTTCAATCATCAATATCTAGAAAATATGGGTTAAGCATGGGTTCATGGGGATTCATCTTAAAATCATGAGATTATATTAATTCATGCATAAAAGTTCATAAATAAATCAAACAAATCAACATTTAAAGGAACCCATAACATGGAGGAAAAACCCTAACTCAATTGGGGATTTCTAACTTTGTAATTTGGAGAATTAAGGAACTCCATGGAGGAAAGGGATCCATGGATGAAAACTATCATACCTCAATGCCAAAAGCTTTATTTCAATGGTGGAATTGGAGACTTGACTTGCAAACCCTAGCTTTCTTCTTCAACTTCTAGAGAGAGAAATATTTAAGAGGTAGACCTGTTCTTTCTTTAGGAATTTGAGAGTGATTTCAATTGGGGAAATTTGGAGGTTAAAATACTTATATAGGGCTTTAGGTGAAGGGTAAAACGACATAGTTTTAGGATAGAATAATAAGGAAAAGACCCAAAAGCCCTTGACTTAAAGCTGACGTAACCACTAGATGTTGGCCCTCACGAGCCGTCAAGGACCTAACGGGCCATGGTGGAAGCCGTGGTCCTTGACAAATGGCCTGGGGAGACGTCCCCTATTTCCTTTCCCCTTCACGACCCGTCTAGGGGCTCATGGGAGGAGGCCAACTTTTGGTTGGTTCTGCCTCCCCCACACGGGTGTCATGACGACTCGTACACCTCCCCATGGGCCATTAAGGCCCTTGTTGGAGGGGCCATTGCTCAATATGCTCTAGGGTACTTGCCACGGGCCACCATACGAGATGTGGTCCCCTTCACGAGCCGTTTGGGGCTCCGTGGAGGATCCATGGTTCAGGTGTTGGCTTGTGAGTTCCTCCCCATTACCCTTTTTTAGGCCTTTCTCTAATCCGAGGTGTTACAATATCTCCCCCTTGGGAACATTCATCCTCGAATGAGATTCAGGACATCATAAGAAAGGTAGAAACTTAATCTAAAAACCCATCATGCATGCAACTACATAAATGAACATATCCAAGGAGGAAACTTCGACTCTAAGCTAAAGCATGTCCAAAACATCATATCATGAAGTCTATATGCAACTCATACTCAAATGCACATAAACAAGCAGAAATCTATCAAGTAAACTATTTTTTCTCAAAATTTAATCTTTTCATGAATCATGCATAATGAGGAAATCGTGGAAATTTTTTAGACACATGACACCTAGTGAGTAAACCCTAAGGAGCTAAATACCTCAAGCTTGAGTAGGAACAGAGGGAAAAAGATGAGGATAACGGGACATCATATCGGCCTCGGCCTCCCAAGTAGCACCTCAGCTAACTGATTCCTTCAAAGAACTTTCACGAAAGCAACTTCTTTATTTCTCAACTTTTTAACTTGCCGGTCTAAAATCTCAACCAGAATTTCCTCATAAAAAAATTCTCCTTAACTCCCAAACCCTCTAAGGGAACTATAGATCTCAGATCTACAACACATTTCTTCAACAAGGAAACATGGAAAGTTGGATGTACTAATGCCAACTCATTAGGCAATTCAAGTTCATAAGCAACGCTTTAAAATCTGACATGGACCCACATATCGGGGACTAAGCTTCCCTTTCTTCCCGAATCTCAATACACCATTCATGGGTGAAATTTTCAAGTAGACCCAATCATTTACCGCAAACTCAAGATCTCTTCTTCCCACATCGGCAAAGGACTTTTGTCGACTGTGAGCCATTTTCAACCTTTCTCTAATAAGTCAAACTTTCTCCATAGCCTTATGTACCAACTCGGGACCTATTAGGGAAACTTCACCCACCTCAAACCAACCTATTGGAGATCTACACCTCCTACCATACAGGGCCTCAAATTTTGCCATACCAATGCTTGAGTGATCGCTATTACTGTAGGCAAACTCAATCAAAGGCAAGTGATCATCCCAATTACCCTTGAAGTCAATTACACATGCTCTCAACATATCTTCCAAAGTTTGGATAGTACACTCCGCTTTCCCATCGATTTGTGGGTGAAAGGCCGTAGTAAACTTAACACGAATACCAAGACCCTTTTGGAAAGATTTCCAAACCTAAGAAGTGAATTGGGTACCACGATCAGAGATAATGGACAAAGGCACTCCATGCAACCTCACCATTTCCTTCAAATACAACTTGGCATAGTCCTCCGCCGAATAAGAAACCTTGACGGGAATGAAAAAAGATGATTTCATCATTCGATCTACAATAACCCAAATCGAGTCATGTTGTCGCCTGGTGCGTGGTAAACCAACTATGAAGCCCATATTCAAATCTTCCCACTTCCAAGTTGGAATGCTAATATCTTGGGATAAACCTTCCAGCTTTTGATGTTCAACTTTCACTTGTTGACAATTAGGACACTTAGCCACAAATTCCGCAATATTCTTCTTCATCCCATTCCACCAGTAGATCTCCCGCAAGTCACGGTACATCTTGGTGGCTCCCGGGTGTATGGAATATCAAGAACTATGGGCTTCTGACAAGATTTGTTCTCTCAAGTTGCCTACATTAGAAACACAAAAACAACCTTGATATCTAAGTAGACCATCTCCCCCTTCGGAGAAAGCCTCTATGGACTTTTTAAGCACTGTTTCCTTCAATTCAACTTAAGTTGGATCAAGACCTTGCTTGGCCTTCACTTAAGCCATAAAAGATGATTCAGAACCATTGTGAACCACAACACCACCATTGGTAGAGTCAACTAATCGAACACCCAAACGGGCCAATCTGTGAACATCCCGAACCAACTCCTTTCTATCATCCTCAATATGAGCAACACTACCCATCGATAATCGACTGAGAGCATCCGCCACCACATTCACCTTAGCAGGGTGATAGAGAACACTCATGTCATAGTCTTTCAATAATTCAAGCCATCTCCTTTAACGAAGATTCAAATCTTTCTAATTAAATACATATTGCAAACTCTTGTGGTCGGTAAAGACATCTACATGAACACCATACAATAATGCCTCCAAATCTTTAAGGCAAAAACAACCGCCGCTAGTTCAAGGTCATGGTTGGGATAATTCTTTTCATGGATTTTAAGTTAGCTTGAAGCATAAGCAATGACTTTCCCATTTTGCATAAGATCATATCCTAGCCCAATTCTTGAGGCATCACAATAAACAACAAAACCATCAGTCCCTTCCGGTAAAGTCAACACCGGATCCGAAGTAAGTCTATCCTTCAATTCTTGAAAAATCTTTTCACACGCTTCAGACCATATAAACTTAATCTTCTTTTGAGTCAATACCTTCAATGGAGACACAATCAAAGAGAATCCTTCAACAAACCTTCTACAGTAACCGGCTAAACCTAAGAAACTCTTAATATCCGAAGGGGTTAAAGGTCTAGGCCAACTCTTGACCACACCCGTCTTCTTAGGATATACCTCAATACCCTTACCGGAAACAATATGCCCAAGAAAAGCCACAGACCTTAAACAAAACTCACATTTACTAAACTTTGCAAAGAGTTGTTGGTCCTTGAGGACTTGCAACACAATCCTCAAATGATTGGTATGCTCATCTTCATTTCTCGAATAGATCAATATGTCATCAATGAACACAATCACAAACATGTCAAGGTATTGTCTAAACACCTTATTCATCAAATTCATAAATGCCGCCGGAGCATTAGTCAAACCGAACGACATTACCAAAAACTCATAATGACCATACCGAGTTTGAAAAGTCATCTTCTAAATGTCATCTTCTTTCACCCTCAATTGGTGATAGCCCGACCGTTTGATAAACGCTCAACTACACCTCATCTAATACTAGGTGTAGGCGATCGTAATCTAGTATAAAACCCAACAAAGAGTTCGGGATGAACCCACAGGGAGTGTTACAAGTTCGAATTCAATTACGAAGTTATAAATGTGGTCTAATCGGTTATAGAAACAGAAATTATTGAATTCATTTAGATAAATCAAAGGGGTTGACACTAATGTCAGATGGGGGGATTTGGTTTGTCAATTAGCAACTATAACAAGTAGAAAAATAGGGGAATCAATAAGTAGAGAGGAATTCTCGGGGATGTGATCGATTAAAGGCTAATTTCACTATATGGGTAATTGGAGTTTACTAATAATTGCTGAACTTCAGTGAGTAGGCTAGACTATGGATGCAATAATTTTCTCTCAAACAACTATTATGATTCAAGCGAGTTCTCTCGAACCTCGACAAGCATAACACTAAAAGCATCCCAATACCTCAATTTATTTACTTTCTCGAGCTAGATAGGTAGAATCGAGCTAAGATTCACTCTCTCGAGTTGAACCCATAACAACCCAATCACTACAATTGCCAATCAATAACCTTAGTTCTAAAACCTCTTTCTCAAGCAAGCCCAGAACACTAAGTTAGAATTACATTTGCAACTACAATTCATAGATTAATGCACAACTATCAGTTAAACCCACTTCAAATCAGCATTTAAATCAGTAAACAGCAATACCCATAAGCTAATTAAAGCATATAATCATATGATCACTCCCCAAGAATCGGGGTTTTAGCCACACATCATAAAAAGGAAGAAACAATTATCAATTATGTTGTCCATGAACTGAGTAATCGTTCCCAAATATCTACAATGCTTCAAATCAACTTAATTCAAAAACTCAATTAAAAATTCCTCAAAACCTAGTAAAACAAAGTCTCCAACCAAAGCTCTAAGTTCTACAATGAAGAAATCACTTAGGAAAATTTGACTGCCTTAAAACTGTATTTTAAAATTCAATTTATAGTTTCCCAAATTTTGGCCTTCAGGACCACTAGGCGAAGTAAGTCGAGCATCGCCGACCAAGTCGGCGACGCACCCATTGCTCCATTTCATCGCCGATTTGCCTTGGGTCTTTATCCTCAGGGTTATGTGACTTTAAGCGATCAGGTTCGAGGTCGCCGATCCGTTCGATGGTACGCCGACTGTCTATTTCGATCGCCAAGTAGGTTTTTCCCCAGGGCTGGCACGCTGGAACTTTTGGCAAACTAAAGAGCCACTCGGTAATTCGCCGAGTGGTCTTGGCAATCACCAGGACTGCCTTTCTTCAACTTCTTCAGCTTTTTTGCTTATTTTTTCCAGGTAATATCCTTGCCTTATTCCTTAGCCTTTATTGCTGCAAATCAACACTTTAACATCAGTTTAGAGCATAAATTAGGCATTTAGGACAATAAAACTATGGGAAAAAATCCCCTTAATGAGTCGAAATCTCAGACTCATCAACACCCCCAACTTAAATTTTTGCTTGTCCTCAAGTAAAACACAAGCTCAATCAGCTCAATAAGGATGCCTCCAAACAGTGCTACTCAAGACTCAACATGAATGCACACAAGAGGTTCAAACTATACCTACAATGTTCAATTGTGCACTCTAAGTTTCAAACTGTGACTCACCATCATCAAATAGAACTCAAGCTCACAATGCTTACTTCAAATGCAAATTCAAGCTCAACAAAAGCATTCAAATGCCCTCACATCAATAATGATTCCATGCTCACACAAAGTTCATCAACAATTTATAATTTCGGAATCAAATACAATTCTCACACTCCCAAAGATGAACACATGCAAGACTCTACCCATAGGCTTGCCCTTATTTTCTAATCAATATTATTTTCAGCTCGCTCAAGATCAAAAAGGTCTTTCAAGGTTTGTAATGGGGGTGAGTGTAAAGGTATGTCATTTTGGTTTAGTGGCTTCTACCTTCATGAAGTATGGCCTGCAATTCACTTCTTCTCCTTCTCTTTCACATTCTATGATATTTACAATCCCCCTTATTATTCATTTAAGCCTGACTCATTGGATACCCCATTTCTTTTGCTTCTTTCACAAACTTTATATCACAACTCATCTCTTTCTCAATCTTTTTCCATTTTCACCTTTTTCTTTTCTTTCTCTCTCTTTTTTTACATGGAGGTCTATCTTTTTCAAAACAATCTATCAAAAGGGGATTTTTTACACTTCTTAACTTTTCTCATTTTTCACCACACCCCCAACTTAAGCTTTTGGCCTAAGTTGGCTATTTAAACGAACCAATACTTCATGAAAGTTATAGGTAATGGGACAAAGAGGTCAAAGTTGTTCAAGTTTCTTCCAAAGAAAAGGATAGGCTCAAAGGGTGCCAAGCTAGGTTCACACTCTCACAAGGTGGCCACAAAGAGGTATAACATCAATTTTTGGTCTACTCTTAACAAATTGTGCCTAAGATCATTTGAATCGCTCGCTTCAATCAATCAATTGGACTAACGGGGTAAGTTCTAGGTATCATCAAGCACAGAGTTCAAGACAACCTCACCACACATGACATTCGACACAATCATCAAACAAGACTCTATAATTTTTAGCTAGCGTGCAACGATCATCACAATAGATCAACTCAATAACCGGCTAGTCACAACGAGATGCTAAGAGTTCACATATGACCTATGTAACTCAATTTGCCTCATCTTAGCCGCACACTCATATCGTTCAATTGAGAGCACTATTCAAGTCATCGGTATTGACCACAACCGACACTCGAAATTGCAAAAGAACAGCCACTTTCAAACACACAAGAGGTGACAATTTTTTAAAATCAGTTTAAAACCATTTGCAATTCAAAACAAAAGACACACAATAGATCAAAACCATATATATATATATATATATATA
>JAJONR010009422.1:0-32131 GCA_029582245.1 Solanum etuberosum
GCGTTCTAAGGTCACTAATATAGAGGAGCATCAATAGATATCAAATTATGTCTTATCAAACAGATAAAATTACTAATCTAACTTGAAAGGAAAAAGATTAGAGACAACAAACAATGTATTGAATTCGATAATATTACAAAGTGTGGTATATATTTTAACCCCTCAATAAGTAATTACACTTGAAAACTCGCTGCTCATCTCACACTTATTCCTTTTAAAACCTAATTTTCTAGTTTCAACACCCCATTGCATGTTAACAGCAGCAACATCATCACTTGGTTTCTTCCTTTTCTTCATATTTACTTCTTCAACAGCTCGTGGATACTTAGCCGGGGTATTGTGAACACTAACCCCATGCTCTGAAGAACTGGACTCTAAAATTCTGTTTATTGTGACTCTTAGAGTCAAATTAGGCAAGAGAGCATCAACAAGTATATTTCCAGCCCCACATATGCAAACAGAGTTAGATATAATATGATCTCTTATGCATTTATTGCAGAAACTACTAAAACAACATTTGCTCGCTATAACTGCATCTTTCATTAATCCTTTACACAATGGGCAGTGAAGCTCTGGTGGTATATCTGTATAGGAACGCTTAGAAGACGATGAAGAAGAAGAAGAACATGACAACCCTTCAACCTCCTTAGTAAAAGCTGCCACATTAGGCCTCAAAACAGCAACACTTGCACTTGGAGGCTGCACTTTCTTGATGTCATAATTGCGGTCACCATTTGTAGGGCAATGCTGAATGAAATGCCCAGGCACCTTGCATCGATGACAGACATACCCCGGTGGTGGGTTTTTCCATTCCATTCCACCTTGTCCAACACTAAAGCCAGCCGATCTTGTGTTATTATACTCAAGTGGTATGTTTCCTACTGAGACAATTGAATTCTTGATTATACTACTAGTACTAGTGGGGGCACTTGGCACTGGATTGCCTAATTGACTTGGCATTACTACTTTTGGAATTGCATACACATCATCGCCAAAATCATCATAATCAATATCTTGAGAATATTTGGCTGAAATTGACTCTTTTTTAACTGAATGAACCTCCTCCTGTTTACACAACACTTGCTTCGGCTCCTCTGTAATTACTATAGGGAAGCAAGGTAATCCAGGAAGGCGACGAATCAAAACACTTGTACTTCTAGGAATCAACGTGGCATGATCCACATAATCTTCCTTAGTTTGTACGTTGGTGAGAAGAAGGTCGAAATCCTTACCCCTACCATAACGCTTGGATTCAAATATTTTTGATTTCAAATTCCCAACAGAAATAAAATGATCAAGAATTGGAATTGAATCATAGTCCTTACAACTTTTATACTTGATATACACTGCCATAACTGAAATATTTTTTTTTTGCTAGAAAAAAATAATCAAAAAGAATAAGAAAACAGAAACAGAGTTAGGAATTGCGTTTATATAGACATTTTTTTTAACTTCCGAAACCAACTCGGAATCTGAAAAGGAAAAAAAAATAGAAAAAAAGTTTCCAAAAATTGTAATCCCATTCCCATACGAACTCAGGTTTCCTTATTTTATAGTTACAAAAAATAATTTGAATTTATAATTTTAATATTTTAATTATTCTCATAGTTGAATGTGAACCAATATATATTTAGCCACCTGATCAAAATTATTGGGATAGAAGTACCTTTTTTAGAATAATTTTATCCTTTGAATATTTGAATTTGTAAAGAACATATTATGGTCAATTATTTATAATTCTAATTGTTAAATTGAGAAACCTGACGGGGCATTTTTTTTTTTCAGGTTTGGGATGTATTAATGTTTGACGGTAAATTTTTGTGCCCCTGTTTATTTTTGTTGTTATATTTTATTTATGAGCCTATTTTTGTTTAACTATATTTCTATGGTTGTGTATCCCTATATTAACGATGGACAAAAAATTTAATCACAGCGAATAAATACAGTGTATCCAACTAACAGTTAAACTATTTCAAATAATTGTTGTTTTTAAAATTTACTCAGAAAATTGTGTACAAAAGGTAAACTTTTATTCAAATCAACATAACTTTTAGTGAGAAATATATTAATTCAGCTACAAATTAGAGACAGTTGAAAAAAAGTCTATTTAGTGACAAATGTCTCCTTTAATTTCAAAATAATTGAGCTTTTTTCGACAAATAGATTTTTCATTTGTTTAATACATTTTGAGACGAAAATTGATTATTTTTAGTACAATGTAATTTTACACACGAAACATTTTAATCATGGAAAATTGACATGATGTGGGCGCCAACAATTTAAATGGCCAAATTTTGAGTTGTTATTTGGCCTATATAAACACATTTCAAGAGTGTCTACCCCCACAGTTCTAAGCAAAACAAAAAATCTGCTTTCGAGGTCTAGTAGTTCTTCTCATCTATACTTAAACTAAAAGATCATGGCTATTCGTTCGATCGACGGAATCAATCGTAGTTTCAAGTTCAATCGTCGAAAGTGAGATCTCTTTTAGTCGAGAGAAGCAGAAGAAGAGAAATGTGATCCCCGTATCATTCTTGAGTCAACCTTAATTTCAAGACTTGCTCAGTCAAGATGAAGAAGAATTCGGAATCAATCATCCAATGACAATTCCTTGCAGTGAGAATATGTTCATTGATCTCACATGTCACTAGATCAGGAATTAACCATTTATACTCTTCATGGAAATTTGGAAACTATAAAGACACTGGGACAGGTTGATAGTGAGTAAACATCTATGTTCTCTACTGTTTGGAAAATTTGCTGAAATAACTCCATTGATCCTACATAATGACTTAGCATGAGGGACCAGACAAGTTGCCAAATTTTTCTAGTAAATTTATTTCTAATGGCAGACCAAGTGGTCCGGACTTGAATAATTACAGGACGATTGCCAATTTGATTTCTAAAGATGCTGTGTTTTCTATCATGTCATAAAAACAATGGGCCTTCTGATCTTCAGGCATGATGGCCTAAAGTCATAAATATTTGATAATGAGTTGGACAACAAAACCATGTGATACTTCATCTGCTATTGTCAATCAACAGTACACCAAATGCCTCTTCACCAGTAAAATCATAAGTATGATTCTCTTATATTAATGGACACAAATCATCATAATCCACCGATTTTTATCGATTTGATTATGAGAGATCCTTTGTTCCATGTATGAGAAAGAGGTAGGACCAACTGTTGTTGAACTTGTATGAGCTGAAGTAATCAATCATGTCAATTAGTTGGAAGACAGAACCATGTGATTATTGATCTGTCATTGTCTTCACCACAAATCATGAGATTTTATGACCTGCCATTTGCTTATATAAACATGTTTGGTTAAGTTTCTACCACCACAACTCTCCACAAAACAAGAAAACTACTCAAAACTTTCTTGTGCTTTCAAGATCTTAAGTAGTTCTTTCACTTCATACTTTGGTCATCTTAATTTAAAGATCATGGCTATTCGTGTTCCTCGTATACTCAAGAAGTCATCAACATCATTGGATGTTCCCAAGGGTCATTTTGTTGTATATGTTGGGGAGAAGCAGAGGAAGAGATTTGTGATACCGATATCATATTTGAGCCAACCTTCATTTCAAGACTTGCTTAGTCAGGCAGAGGAAGAATTTGGCTTTGATCATCCAATGGGCGGTGTAACAATTCCCTGCTCAGAGGACATCTTCATTCACATCACTTCTCAGTTTAGGATTTAAAAATATAGTTGAGATTATTTTTTCCTTTTTATAGGTCTCACAATTTTGTATACGATTCATCTTGTACAGTTGATTAGTTAGAAGTGAGTCTTATCACCACAAAGTTAGGTGCTTTTTTACTCACAAAGAAAATACTTCAATGAATACAGATACCACAATTGTTTCTCTCAACTAAATGTTTGAACATAAATTTATCAACTTTGGCCAAGATATAAATTGAAATATTGCCTGATTTGTTGGTTAGAATTTGGATATTTAATAATTCAATCAAATGAGCGCGATAAACAAGTTTACTACATGTTGACAATGATACCATATACTTTGAGAGATTTTTGTATAAATAGGAAATAATTTGAGACATTCACCAGCACTAAAAGAAAGAAAAAAAATCCAAGATTCTATTTACAAATCTGATTCACTCTTTTGTTCTTTAAATCAAATATTTAATAACTA
This sequence comes from Solanum etuberosum, assembly GCA_029582245.1. Taxonomy (NCBI): domain Eukaryota; kingdom Viridiplantae; phylum Streptophyta; class Magnoliopsida; order Solanales; family Solanaceae; genus Solanum; species Solanum etuberosum. The sequence continues at coordinate 4,162 of JAJONR010009422.1, forward strand.
CCGGAGCATTGAAATTAGTGCTAGGAAAACAACTTGTTCACATGGAATGGTGATTCCCATGTCAAATTCTTCCTCAGCGTATCGTAGGAGGCACTGAAACAGAGGGTGAGTCAAGAAAGAAATTGATACGATATATCGACTTCTGTTCTCTCCCACGTAAACTGCAAAATGTCCTTTTGGTACGTCCATGGGAAGGTGATCTACATCATCATATCTTACCCAAACTCGAACACCTTTTCATAATTTGCTTCAAAACTGCAGCTTGTTTGCCATTTTTGTATGTTTTATGGTATTATGCTACTCCTATTAAAGAAGTACTAATAAGGTGGTGTTTGGCATAGAGAGATGTGAGTGAAGCTATTTATGGAGGAAGATCCCAACTTATTTATCTATGTTTATGAAGAAACCAATGTATTTGTAAAAGATAACAAACAAGATTTATGTACTTAGGGAGCCAACTATTTAACCAATGGATTGTTCTTGCATATGTAATACTCCCTCCGTTTCAATTTGATTGTCTGCACGGAGTTAAAAAAAAATTGTACAATACACTTTTAAATTTTGTGATCTTAAATTAAACATATATAGAATGTACCAAAATGGTTTTTAATCTTTTAATTTTAAAAAAGTCACGTGGAAAGTTATAACTAAAAAGTGCTCAAAAACAGTCATTTTGAAATGGATTGAAACGAAAGTAATACAAATAAATTAAAACGTGATGAGGTAAAAAGTAGGCAGGAAATTAGATATTTACAAAGCAGACGAAAACGCCAATAAATCAACCATCATTTACAGAATCTATTCATTCCTCGAAGAAATACGATGTCAAGTACAAGAAAATACCAGTCAATTATCATTAAAAAAAAATGTATGATGTGCTAAAAGATAAAAGTAACCCTAGTTTTGCACCTGGGATAATTAATTAATCAGGCATACGGAATGACATAAATTTGTATGTAATAAATTATTATTTACTAATAATAACAGTTAAGAACTCCTTATATACGATAAAAACCCGATGACAAAAAGTCAAGAAGTAGATGTATGCGTTTTTTATTTAGATAAAAGTCCTGGAATCATTGTCTTTAATTTTTCCATGGATCAAGCACGTAAAAAAAAGTGACTTTAAACACTTGAAATTAACACCCCTATATGATATTTATCATAATATGTTAAAATTATGTGATCATCTCATCTAGAAATTTTTAAATTAATAAGTTATCCTAAAGAAGCAACATGACACTATAATGATAAATGCGTCACTAGTAGATTACGATTCAAAAAGAATGTTACTAGTTCTAATAATCTCAATTGGCAATTGGATTTTTCCAAAATAAAGTAGAGCGACTTTCACATATAGCAAACATAAAAATCATATTTGTATGTTATAGTTATAGTTTGCATAATTGCGCTTCATAGCAAATTTTATGTTTGCTATGAAGCTTTTGATTTGTATAATTCGCTACAAACATTCAATTTTATATAAATTGTTCAGTTTTGTATAAATTCATTTATACATTATAATTTGTAGAATAAGATCTGTATTTGTATAATTATAAGTGTATAGGACGAAAATATATGTATTTGTATTTGTATATACACTTTTCTCTTGCTTTATACAAACACAAACGCATTTTATACCGAAATGTATAAGATGGCTAATTGTATACCGAAAATGGCTAATTGTATACCGAATCAGATGGTAAAAAAAAGGGGATGTTTGCTGCGAATTACAATTAAAATAAACTATGGCTATAGCATTTAATTTGAATTAATAGTTTGCTATTTCATACAATTTTCCCAATAAAGTATGCACTAAAAGAATTTCAAATATATTGATCGAGGTCGTCCCAGAGGGTGCAAAAAGAAATATACAACTTGTAAGATAAAAAAAACCAAGATTTTTTGTTGTAATTCAAAAAACTTAATCCTCTAAAACGAATAGATCAGGAATTCGACCTCCCGTTGCATCCATAATCTTACACCTAATTAATAATCTTTTTTTTTCTCTCTTCAAGTACTTGATCACTACTACTACCGAAGCATGGAAATAATTAGTGTGGCAAAAACAACTTCTTCGCATGGAATGGTGATGCCCATGTCATGATCGAATCCAAATTCTTCCTCAGCGCGTTGGAGAAGGCACTGAAAATCGCGATGAGTTAGAACAGAAATAGGTAAAATATATCGAGCTCTATTTTCTCCCACGTAAACTGCAAAATGTCCTTTAGGTACATCAATGGGAAATTGATCTTCATTGTCAATACAAACGTGCTTCTTATAACCCAAACTCGAACACCTTTTTAGCATTTGCTTCAAAATTGCACCTTGTGATAGTTTATTTGATTTTCTAATGGACATTTTTGTATGTTTTAATTTCTTGAAGAAAGTTGAGAGCTTTATAAGACGGATACTTTCTTTTGTTTTGAGAGAAATGTAGGAATGTGAAGCTATTTATGGAGGAAGAGCCAAACTTTTTTTAATTTGATCTCTTCGTATAATTATATATTTGTATTTTGTCGTACCACAATAAAATTAGAATCTATGAGATAAATCACTTATGTTGAAACACACATATTTTTGGTAAAGAGTTGTCCTAGGCAAGCTTTATGGAGTTTGGATAATTTCTAGGTGAAGTTGAAAGATTCATCAATTAAATCGTATTTCTAGATGTTGACCAAATTGTGCGATTCTTATTTATCTTTGTTTTGAAAGAAATCAAATCAACGTTTTTAAAAAAAATATTTGGATAACACTAACATTATTATTTTTGACCAAAAAATGTTGTTCTAAAGAATTTCATGGTGCAATTGCCAGTCAACTAGAATTAATTAATTTGACATAATTGCATGATTTAAATATGAGCTCCAGGACTTAATTACCCGTACATATTCTTGTTTTCCTTCGTGAATTTCACTTTCATAGGTAGAATAAATTAAAAAAATAAACCTTGTGATACTTGCCCAAGACAACACAAAAGTTAGGCAGGCAACTCCTTGATACTTGTACGATAATAATAATATACCACTACCAACATGGATTGTGGTGCAGTGATGAGATTGTTTCACCCTTAACCATAAGTTTCGGATTCGAGTTTTGGGTATATAGAAAATCTACATGGATTGTGGTGCAGTGATACTTGTGATGCAGTGATGAGACTGTTTCATCCTTAAATTTTGGGTATAGGAAAATCTTGTTGGAAGCGTCACCCTCGAATGAGTCATGTAGTGCTCATCCGAATTTAGTCGTACTTTAATGTTGTGCATACCAGCCCTTTGTTTCTTTGAAAAAATGAGTATATACTCTACTTGTTTGATTGTACTTGGGATTGAGGAATTTTCAACAACTATTTATACCTATTTTTTATCTTCATTTCTGAATCGATAAACACATTTATTCTGTAGATTTCGTACTGTTCAATAAAATGTCCCACACCTTTCTTGTAAATTCTTCAAATGGATCGATAAACACATTTCTGGATCGATAAACACATTTATTCCGTAGATTTTGTACTGTTTAATAAAATGTCCCACACCTTTCTTGTAAATTCTTCAAATGGATCGATAAACACATTTCTGGATCCATAAACACATTTATTCCTTAGGTTCTTTATCAATTGGACTGCATTTTTATTTATCTTTGTTTTTATAATTAATTAGAAGAAACCAACGTATTCTTAAAAGAAACAAAGATTATATATAGAGGATTTGCTTTCAAATGAGACAACGAACAAACACCTTGATACTTGGATGGTACTAACAATGTTTTTAACGAACATTGGGTTGTGTTCTAAAGAATATGATGCATGATAATTAATTATGTACAAGAAATTAGCATTATTTGACTTATATTCGTTTTTTAAATTTCTTTTAAAATGTGGGTAATTTTCGAAGAAAGTACACCTTGTTACGTAGTTTACATTTGGAATAAGGAGAATTCATCTTTATGGAATCCATATTAATTATAATCACAATAATATACGATACAATCGGTGATAATAATAAAAGCGCACTAGAGCAACTAACCGCATACAAAGGCAGATTCATGATATGAAGTTTATGGATTACTACAACAATCTCAAGTTAATATACAATAATAACTGAGTTCACAATCAAATATTTCAAGATATTTTGTGAATATTTTGATACATACATATAAAGTTTGAGTAAAAGTCAATGATTTCCTACATATGAACTCAGATATGATACTCTTGATGCCATGTCCTTGTTTTGATTATTTTTTTAAAAACGTTTAGTGTGAGAACAAGAAATATGTGTGTTAAAGAATTTGAGACGTCTTGTCTTGTAAATTCTTCAAATGGGATTTAATTGTATGATGTACATAATCGTAACACTCTGCACATTTCATTAGTAACTCTATATTTTTCTTGATTGGATTATAAAATCCATACTGATTAACATTAAATTAAAGTTTCATAACCAAAGAAGTTCACAATGGCATTTTATGTTAGTAAAATGAAGTTTTTTTTTATATATAATATCCTGTTCTGCATTGTCGTTTTTGTGGACAGTGGCGTACTTATGTTTATTTCTTTCAAATTAAACACTTCACTACTGGATCATGGAAGTGAGTGATTGGAAAATGAATTCTTCACTTGTCGTGATCAAAGCCAAATTCTTCCTCAGCACAACGAAGGAGGCATTGGAACTCGGGGTGACACAAAAAAGAAAGGCTAGGTACAACGTATCGAGTTCTATTCTCTCCTACGTAAACTACAAAATGTCCTTTTGGTACGTATTGGAAGAGTTAGTTGCCACATTTAACATGTCACACTATTAAGTGTCTGTTAGAGGTAGTTAACACTGTTAAGAAGCTACTAGAAGAGTCACATGGGTGACGTGTGAGTTAGTTAGAATGTAAGTCGGTTAGACATCTATATAATGTTTGATGATTAGTGAGGTTAGCAAGCATACACAATGTATTTGTAGTTCTTCAAAAACTCTCAATGTGAAGATCAGTGTTTCTCTTAATTGCTTGATTGCATAGTTCTTTCTTCTAGATTACAGAATTATTAACAGTACGTCAATTGGAGAGTAGTCCTTGTCGTTGTACCCGTGCAGCTTCTTACTTAAACTCGAACATTTTTTTCATAATTTGCTTTAATACTGCCACTTGTGGCAACTTGTAATTTGATTTTCTAGTGATAGCCATTTTTTGTAAATATATTTAAAGAAAGCTGAGAGCTTTAGGAATAAGAGAGACCAAATACTTTCTTCTTTTTTTCCTTTGAGAGAAAGAGATAGTTGTGGGCTTTTGGAATATTAGAGAGATGTGAAGCTATTTATAGAAAAAATCTCTAACTTAAAAGAGTTAAAAGAGCAAAAACACATTTAAAATATCTCGATTTTTTTAAGTTTCATATGAGTTCTATCATGTGTGTGAGTTTCTTATCTATCAAATATTTATTAAAACACACTGCAACTATCCGTTGTTCACTTTCCTATCTGAACAATCGTGATATTAGGAAAAGTATACAACTGATAGTTGAGGTATGTTTTGATAAATATTTGATAATTCAGATATGAAATTCAAAAAATTATAATAATTTTTAAATATATTTTTCACCCGTCACTCTTGATTTATTTTTTAGTACAATCTTTTAAGGTGTGGAGTATGGTGACGTAAAACAAAAGGAGGGTGAGATTGTATTGGAGAGAACAAAATAAGACATTGGGATGAGAGGAGGGCAAAGCTCTATTAATTTACCGTACATATTCCTCCCCCTCACTGCGAATTTCTATTTCATAGGTTGCATAAAATAAAGGATTAAAAAACTTGGATCCTAATTAATCCTTGTTGATTAAGAAACCAATGTATTAATAAAGTAAAAGAAACAGAGAAGATTTCTTAGGCTTTGCTCAAGATCGATCAGTTTATATTTTAATTATAACTACCATATATCTAGATATATCAAATCCTTCCTCGAAAGAATATGTCAATAATTAAGTAAAAGAAATTACCAGTCAATTAGCATTATTTGACTTACATGCGCTTTTTAAACTGCTTCATAATATGATTGTAATATATATTCAGCTGTACGGAGTCGATATATTAACTAATTAATACTCACCGCAATATACTGCCTTTGCTTTATATGGTCTTAAATTAGAGATAGGTATAATAATGTATCAAAACTTTCTTAATTTTGTAATTTTAAACATGTTAATAAAGATGTCAAATTAGTAAAGATGTACTCTTTTTTTAAAACATGTTTTTAAAAAAAGGAAAGTAAGACGAACAAATTGAAAATAGAGAGATATTATATAGTAGCTCCAAGAATTAATCATTATGTTAGGATCAAGCGCTTATTAATATCATGCCAAAAAAATATAACTAATAGTAAAGATGTGATTTTATTTCTTAACTATGCCACCAAGTAAGTGTCATGTTCGATCATGACTTCGATCGGACTATCCCAAATCCATCGTGAGCCTTGTCGTTTACAGGATATTACCCAATACATTATAATGAGCTGTAATAGTCACTTTCATAGAATCATAGGTTGCATAAAAAACCTTAATTTGAACGTTTGTTTTTCGACGAATTTAGCTCCAAGAATCATTGTTCCATTATCAGATTACCACTTTGCTACACTCATTTACTTTGGCTCTTTCCTTTTCAATTATTCTGTGTTTTACTTATTTTGGTTTTTGAAGAAACGGACAAGCTAAGATACAAGAAGTTACCGAATTAAATAAGAAAATTGTAGAATATATCTAACAACTTGTTGCATATATATATCTACATTGTTATAGATTTGTATGACAGCATCAAAATTTAATACAATAAATGATAGATGCGGTATTGTTGTTTGGTTTCTCGAGAGCCCACTTGACTAATATCCGAAGCTAAATTGAATTAGATCAACTTAATATTTTACGGTTAAAATTTTAAATATTCAAATATTATATGAAAAAAGTAATATTACAGGTTAAAACTTTTCTCATATCAATTTAATTAAAAAAATAAAATATTGATCAAAATTCAAATAGTTTGACTCTAAATTAATAAAAAACGTGACAACTAATTTGACCAACAGTATTACTATTTACTGTGGCTAGAACATAATTAATACTGTAGTGACCAGTAGATCACCAATCAGACCACTTTCAGTATATGTGCAATTGGATTTTTCCCAGACAAAGATGTACTAAAATTATGTGCAAATAGATTGAGAGACATTTTTTTTTAATCGAAAATGATATATAAAATGACAAACAAAACATTCTCTTCTCTCACTGGGAGCAAATTAACACCACTACAAGGAAAAAATATCCAAGATCTTTTTACAAATCTGAATCTGACCCATAAAAACATAACAAATAATATAATGTGGTTCCTAGGTCAGGTCAGATAAAAATTATAAAAGAAGAAAATACACCAAAATCCAAAAATTAAATAAATAAATTAGACCTAATATTCACTTAATTTTCAATTAATATCGGAGCATGGAATTAGTTAGTGACCGAAAAACAACTTCTTCGCATGGAATTGTAATTCCCATGTCATGATCGAACCCAAATTCTTCCTCCGATTGTCGAAGGAGACATTGAAACTCAGGATGAGTCAAAAAAGAAATAGGTACGATGTATCGACTTCTATTTTCTCCAACGTAAACTGCAAAATGTCCTTTTGGTACATCAACGGGAAGTTGATAGTCTTCATCATCATACCCCTGTTTCATTCCCAAACTCGAACATCTTATTATAATTTGCTTCAAAATTGCAGAATGTGACAGCTTGTTTGATTTTCTGATGGCCATTTTTGTATGTTTAAATTCTTGAAGAAATCCAAAAAAAAAAAAAGTTAAAACTTTAGGGGAATGAAGAAAGAGAAGTTACTAAAGAAGTTGTGGGGTTTGTAACAGAGAGAATGTGAAGCTATTTATGGAGGAAGATACCAATTATTTTAATATATTGTGTGATTAAAATAGAAATAAGCGACAAATAAAATTTGTATCTAAATAGTAAAATTTGTTGCTAGTCCTATTTAACGAGTTTTGTCCTATGGAGGGAATTTTCTATGAATTAGAATCTAGCTATTCGATCTTGCAATAACAGAACCATTTTAATCAATACTTTGGGCTAAGAGTGATTTTAAACTAAGAAAAATTTGGGGAATTCAAGGTGAAATACTTGAAAGATTCACTAAGCAAATAAATTAAATGGATTGATGTTAACTTATTAATTGTTCCACTACAATTAAATAAGCACGTGTATTCCGTAAAAGTTCTTTGGCATCCCTTTATATTTTTATTTTTCTTAATTATTTCCTCCGTTTTGATTTGTTTTATATGATTTTAACTTGACATGAAATTTAAAAAATAAAATAAAAGACTTTTGAATTTTGTGGTCTAAATTAAAGATACGAAGAATATACCAAAATGTTGTGATCTTAAACACGTCAATCACATGGAAAACTGAAATTAAAAAGTTGTCCAAAAAAATATTCTTTTTAAATAAAAAGAAAAGTAAAACAAATAATTGAAACATGGGTGTAATTGATCTAAGTAGGATAGTTATATAATATAGGGTAAGCCACCTTACAATACATAAAATATATATGTGTAGTACGTACAACTATCATTAACTAGTCTAACGATGATGGTGTGTACACAAACCTTACACCTATCTTGACGGATAGATTGTTTCGATACATCAAGGTATGGGTGGTTTATAATTATAAGATGATGGCTTACTTACTCTGTTTTGTGAATAGCTATGTCTGGTGGATTTAAAACATATCCATTTGATATCTTGTACCTTTGTTACTGCATAGTGCATATATACCGTACATGATATCCTTATCTTTAAATTTTGCACAATTATGATTTATTATAGGGAAAAAGGACAAATATATTCCTAAACTATCGTAAATGGTATGCAGATATCCTTCATCATACTTTTGGGACATTGGTGTCCCTGCCGTCTAAAAACTAGAGCATATATACCCTTTATACTAACGGACATACACGTGTCATGATCTTATCCACAGATTCGACATCTATTAAATATCGGATCGACGGATAAGATTGTGCCACGTGTTCCTATTTAGTCTTCCGTTAGAGTGAAGGGCATATATGCTCTAGTTTTTGGACGACAGGGGAACCAATGTCCCAAAAGTATGACGGAGGGTATCTGCATACCATTCACGATAGCTTGAGGATATATTTATCTTTTTTCCCTTTATTATATGTTTGATGTTGTACTATGGATCCAATAATGTATATTTCCTCGAAACTTCCTACCTTAACAATCCTGTTTCTGGGCTCTCTGTCTCTGTCTAAACACCCCATGTCTGATGGTTTACCATCCTCAGATAGTCCAATCGCGCTTTTGGAGATCGATTTTATGGATCGTGACCTAATTTATCTTTATACAGACAACAAACCAGAAGTTCATCTTTGCTAGCTTGATCGCGTGCCTTATTTACAATCTCTGTATCTTTGCATGACTTAGTGAATTAGACAAGATTTCTTTATTTGACAGAAAATGATTGGGTCTATTAACTCTAAATCTTGACATTCAATAAGTAAAGAACCACCCTATACCTACAACATTGGTAGTAATTCTTGAATTCTTGAAATTTGATATACTATTTCATAAAAGAGAGATAAAATAAAAAGAATGATCCATTTGGTAATCCAGTATTACCCCATTTGATCTTGATTTGATTTAAAACTACCCTCAGTTCCTTGGCCTCAAATTTTATCATTTATAGAAACTATACTAAGTTGAAAATACCAACAAGCATGGTCCTGGAAGTGGGCCAGTGTGTTTTTATCAGGTACTCCATCCATTTCAATTTGTTTAACTGGTTTTTAATTTGACATTGTATTCAAGAAAATAAAGAAAACTTTTAAATCTTATGAGACACATTGTTTGTTGAAATAGACTAAAAAGAAAAATGTGAGACGAAAGTAGAGGAGTGTATATAAATTATAAGAGTAGCTAATATTTGTGGCAATAAGAGCATATGTATAAAAAAGAAGTGAAGTTATTTAAAGATGGCAGTTTGAAGTAGTTGGTGCTTAAATCAGAAAGGGCAGGGCCTTACAGTATTACCTTTAGTAGTACTAGTTGTCTAGTTATAACATATTTGTGCTTCAAGAGTAACATGCCCTCCATGTGCTATGTGGAACCCTTTGGTCACCATCATCCCCCACACATATCAAATTGTTGTGTTGTACACATCGCCGTGCTCCGGTTAGTACATGGACCACCAACAATCAACGTCTCATATTCTTAACTAGATGTCTCAGGTTCAGCTAATACGAAACTTTTTTTTCTTTAAGTGGACCTTACTCGGTTGGTGAATTTCGCCGTACGAGTGTGTAAGCTTGTATTCTTTTATAATTAGGGATATGCAAAAAATGTATAAAGAAAAAGTGCTTTAATTTTCACTTGAAATAGTAATAGTGTGAAAAAATGGTGGCATACTTTGGTTTTCTTGATTCACACTCATTGTTTAGTTATAGCACCTAGTTTTATTGAGTCTCGTTTTCAGTACTATCCATTTTGAGCTACCCATATCTCTTTCTTGCATGTGCATTTCCCTCTTATTGTTACAAAATTGCACCTATAATTAACAAGAATTGAAACTGCCGATTTTTTTTTTCTGTTCTTTCCTTTGCAAAAAGGGAAATGGAGAACGGGATGGAATCGAACTCTCATCAACAAGATGAAAGTAGTGTAGTTGACCAACTGAGTTATTAAGATTCACCGATAACTAAGTAGAGTGAAAAAGGTCAATCTTTTGTTGATCTATTATCTTGCCTGATGATAAATTGATGAATTCAAGATTTAGACCTTTTTTTCTTTTTCTTTTTCTTTGGGGGTTTTCATCTGCCGTCTGTCTGGTACATGTATTAGAGTCTGAATAATTCAAAATAACGTATTCCAGGAGGCAGGGCTCATTTCTAGGGACAGAGCTCACAACAGGATTTCTCTATTAAAAAGTGGAGGTATCTCACCCATCCAGCTACCATAACTCATGTATCATATATTTACAACAACTAGTGTAGTTTCTAACCTTCTTTTTCTTTTCTTTTCTTTTCTCCCCTATTAATGGAGCCAATTGAAAGCTTTTTGTTTGGGAGATTTAATTTAATTTTGTGGAGCTCATATTGGAGTTATGGATGGGGTTCATTGTGTGATAACAACTTTTCTGCAAATTAATGTTGGTAAAGGAAAAGGACCACTTTGAAAAAGGAAAATCAGAATAAGAATCATAATCTAGTTTAAAAATAACTCAAGTCTCAATCTAGTTACATTAACTATATCATTTTCATCAACTTGCACCTCTAAAATGTTGTATTGGTATGTCATCAACAATACCAATACAACATATACAAAGCCTTTTTTGGCCTCTAAATAAAGCATCAATGTTTTTTTATTATTATTTCATATAGTTAATCAGGGAATGTGGTCCATTAGGTAATTCTAATAAAGGTGTTTCATTAATTATGAGGAAAAATCACAAGCATCAAATACAAAATGTCAATTTAAATGAAATATAAGTACTCCCAACTCCACTTTTACTGGTCCGTTAAATTAAAAATAACTATTTATTTTTACTTGCTCAATTTAAAATATCAAGAGATAAACTACAGTCATTTAATTCCCAAAGCATTGAATTTATTATCTAAAGATGTAGAAAAAAATGTCGTTCTTTAATTATTCATTAAGAGACGTATTAAATCAATATTGAACAAGTAAAAATGAATAGGAAAAGTATATAATTCCCGCTAAGTACTAACATAGGTTTTACAGACCGCTAAGTTGCTTAATTTTTAGTACTATTAATTTACACTAAAAATAACTGTTTACCTAGAACTGAAAGATTCAAAATTTTAAAAAAATACTCTCTCCATTTTAAAATAAGTGGTGTTCTTCTAATTATTATCTTACTTGACCATGAAATTACTAATTCAAGATATTTATTAACAATAAGTTAGTAAATGAATACTCTATTAAAAGGTTATCCAAGTTTTAAAATAAACACCACTTATTTTGAAACATAAAAAAATAATTCGGACTAACATAGGTTTTAGAGACAAAACCAAAGAAATCAATTTACGTTGGTAGTTGGAGTTGGTTAAATTTTATTAGTATAGATTTACATGAAAAGACCTGGTAACCTAGGACTGAAAAGATTCTGTTGAAATTAAAAAAAATAGGACGGAAAGATCAAATTGTATCTCTCTGTGATATATATAGGTCAAATCTGATGTTGTCTGATTTTTAATTTGTATAATAAAGAAGTCGTTTGACAGAGGTAAAATATAATAATTTTAAGATAAAATATAAAATTATCTTATCTCGCAATTAATTTGAGATTTTAACTAATACTTGAATTATTTATTTAACAATTGATATAATTTATTCTGAAATAATTAATCATAAAATAATTGTTCTAAACCAAAGGAATCCTAATTTACTAAAGAAGTGCACATGCTTTGCTGTTAAATCTTGTTGCAGCATTTAACTTCTTTTTTTTATAAAAAAAAAAAAAAACTGAATAGAATCCTTTTTCCTTTTTTTTTTTTTGGTTTTTGTTTGTTGGTTTTTCACACACGATGTATGTTACCCACATTGGAATCGGATTAAATTCGAATTCACGTCGGAAAGTCCCAAATTGGGGCCTAAAACGCTCCATAACAAAGGCAACTTCATACCAAGAAGACTCAAACTCGAAACTTTTTAATTAAAAATAAAAAAGTACTTATCACTCAACCAAAATCCTTATTGGTAACGAAATAAAATCAAAGGAAACCATAAAGCAAAAAAAATACCTTTCTGAAAACGTAAGGTCGTATTTCGTACTTGTGAGTACACACTGTACACGTACACTGCTCACCCGTGATTTCTCTGCACGCACTACCTTCAATTATGCTTCTGTAATAGTAATTCTATCATTTATTGTTCTAAAATATTTGTCTATGTTTCAATTTCTAGAGTAAAAATATTGAACTTTGAATAATATTTTAGAATATACTTTTTATTATAGTAACATAAGAAAAATTATAATTTATAGTCTTTCCGTTTTGTTTGAATACCCTAAATATAATTTTTAAACTATTAAATTATTTTGATTTAATTTAATTTCAAAAATTATTTAAATTAACTATTAAAAAGCGAAACATGATAGTTAATATGGGACAGACAAAATTATATTTTCATTTTAAACTATTAAGAAATATATATTATTCCACAGTCTTAATTTATGTGAAGGTGTTACTATATTGGGAGTCAAAAAAATTCCCATTGACTATAATTTAAAAAAAAAAAATTAAAACAGATTTTTAATCAAAATAACAATGTTGATTTATGATACTTTTTATGTAATTTTAAATGTATATAAATTTTATTCCAAAATATTTAAAGAGAATATATATACTCGAATTCATGGTATAGAAAATGAATACTTTTCTTATAGATCTCTACACCAAGTTAATCGATGTCTCTTTACCTGACCAATAGTAACTCTTTTTTTCTTTTCTTTTATTAGAAATGGATAATTTTAAACAAAAAGATTTTAATAATTGAGTTTTTATTAGGGAGACATTCGAAAATAACTAAATTAAATAGTAATTTTTTTCAGAAATATTAAACTAAATAGTAAATATTTTGTATCTCTTTTTTTAAAAAAATTGGGACCTCTAGATCTTTTCTTTCTATACTTTTGGAACAGCATATATTAATATAGTTTGATATTCCTTCTTTCAGATTAGAAAAATCAGAAACTATTAAAAAAATCTTAAGAAACAAACAAAAACAAAAGAAAAAAAAAATCAGTAACAGTAGAATATAGAAATAATTTGTAACCACAAAACAAAAATATTTCTGTTGAAAAGGAAAATGAGAAGAAGTTTGAGACAAGATGTTGGAAATAGAAACAAGTACCATTAATACCTTTGTACGTTGAGTTCACTTGTAACTTTCCTCCAATAGTTAAATCCTTTTTTTTTTTGCTGGGCACAATATATAAATTATTAATCCAAAACAAACCTTAACACAACAAAAATCAAATGACTACATTAATTCAAATAAATACCTAGTAGAAATGAAGAAAAAAAATAGCATTAACTCTACTACATTTGAGGGAAAATTTTAGAATTATACTCTATAGAAGATTGGCATTAGAAGTGGGATTTACCCCCCCCCACCTTGTACTTCTTCTAATATACATATACCCTACCATGTTCTGACCCTTGTTACTGAACACCCACATGATGAAAGATAGATGTAAATAGTACTCTCGTTGTTCCAATTTACGTGACATGATTGAAATTTTAAAAGTCAATCAATTTTTTTTAATTAAAATTAAGTATGTGTCTTTTAAATAGATTAAGTTGTTAATTATTATAATTTGTAATTTTAATTTTTTTTACGTAATTCTCAAATAAATAAACTTTATTTCAAAAGATTTAAATTTCTATATCCAAATTGAGAAGTTTGAACTTCAAAGTTTAACCTTTCATACAAAGGAAACAAAGGGAGTAATGTATAGTATCTCAATAGGGAAGAGTCTTTTATTTGTTAAATTTATTTCAATTACTTTATAAAAATAATGTATTTTTTTTTTTTCAATTTTTCCAACAGATCCTCCTCACACCCCTCACCTAGGTAGAAGAAAAAAATAGTCCATAAATAGGTTCACTTCCCTCTATCCTAACCACCACCACTTCTTTAGTATCATTCCATTCTCTCAAAGGCAAAGTATTTCTTACTAAAGCTCTCAACTTTCTTTAAATTTCTTCAAGAAAACCATATAAAATGGCCATCAAAAAATCAAATAAGTTGTCACAATCTCCTGTTTTGAAGCAAATTTTGAAAAAGTGTTCTAGTTTGGGTAAAAAAAACGAAGACCACCTTCCTGTTGACGTACCAAAAGGACATTTTGCAGTTTACGTGGGAGAAAATAGAAGTCGATACATCGTACCTATTTCTTTTTTGAGTCATCCTGAGTTTCAATGTCTCCTTCGTTGCGCTGAGGAAGAATTTGGGTTCGATCATGATATGGGCATTACAATTCCTTGTGAAGAATTTGTTTTCCAATCACTTACTTCAATGCTGAGATAATTAAGTAATTGGAAAGAAGAAGAAGAAAAAGGTGAATATTAGGTATTAAGGTTAATTTTGGAGTGAATTAAGAAAGATGTGTTCAACATGAAGCAAGTTAAATTAGTCTTTTTGCTTCTTCTTTTTGTAACGTCTTTCTTCACTTTTTTTTTTTTTTTTTTATATTTGTTTATTATTTTGTGAATTTCCTCTAACCCTGACCTAGGAATCACATGGATATTAGTAGTGTTTTTTTATGGGTTAGTTGGAATTTTTTTTCCCTTGAAGTGGTGTTTTTTCAAGCACCCTATGAGAGAAGTGAATTATTAAATGTGTCTCAATATATTTAATTTTGCTACTTTTGATACAAATGTCTATAAATTCTGTCTGTAGTTTTACTGTTCCCTTTCCGACTATAATTATCTACTATTAATTTGATGCACATTTTAAGAAATAAATAGATAATTACATATTTTGAATATATTAAATTTAATATTTTAAAAAATGTATTACATATTAAATAATAATAAAAAATAAAATAAATTATTTCTTGATTTTTCATATTAAATAAATGACGAACAGAGGGAGTATATTTTTATTTGGGAAAATTGAGAAGTCCAATGATGAGCGTGCCATATATAGTTTTCTCCGCCAATACTTATAATTGAGCAGTGCATTTTGTTTGTTGCTCTCTGTTTTACAGCTCTGCTTTTGAAAGATATGTCGACTTTCGATTCAATAATAGTCGTCGATTATATTATTTTGAGATATCCAATAATACTTATTAACTTTATGAATTAATAGATAATTTTACATTTAATTCATAATTTATCTTTATTATTAATTATTCCTATTATGTTTTTCTAGACAATGTATATATTATATTCAGAGGGTGATATAATAATATTACTCAGCGTTTTAAAAAGCGGGGGCGTGAGGCGAGATATTTTATGTAGTACGTAGTGAGACGTAATCCCGAGATACGGGGCGTAAGTCTTATGGATTTACGGAGCATAGT
This sequence comes from Solanum etuberosum, assembly GCA_029582245.1. Classification (NCBI taxonomy): domain Eukaryota; kingdom Viridiplantae; phylum Streptophyta; class Magnoliopsida; order Solanales; family Solanaceae; genus Solanum; species Solanum etuberosum. The sequence goes on from JAJONR010009422.1 coordinate 20,263, forward strand.
CTCATATATATTTAATTTTATAATTTTATTAGAAAGAAAATAAGCAAAAGTAAAACTTTCAATTATTTTACAAATAAATTTTAATGAATAACCTCTAATATATAGAAAAAAATATTATGATTTTTATTTGAGAAAGGTAATAATAACTAATAATGAAGAAAAAAAAAGTATTCCAATTACTATTTGAGAAATATCATTACACTAATAATAAAAAAAAATATGATTTAAAGCAAAAAAAGTTCAAAAAAAAAAAACGTCTAGGGTGTACGTTTTTACGCTCAGGGCTTACGTTTTTGCGCTTGAAACTTACACCCCAAATTCTATGACTTAGGCCTTATGGATCTACGTCTTCTATTAGCGTCCCGGAGCATTTTTGGTACGCCCAGCCCCGAGACTCGCTCCGAACTCACCCAAAATTATTTTTGAAAACACTGATATTACCCTTATATTTATAGTTTATTAAAAAGTGTGTAATGTTGATAGTAGACAAGTACTATTGGACAAAGAAAGTGCTAAATAGTTACCAATATACCTATAATCACGACATGAATTAGAGTTTATACCAGGCAAAGGCGACTTAATAAATTTAGTAGCTTAAAGTCAAAACTTAATATTAGAAAATCAAATAAATATACATTTTGATTCATATTAAGTACTTTCTGCATTTTTTAAATAAATAATTATTAATTTCAAATAAATATACATAAATTTCAAAATTTTGAGTTACTATATCTCTACCTAGGGCATTAAGTTTTGCTATATAATTTATAGAAAGTATACTAAGATGAAAATATCAAGAAGCATGATGGTGTTGGAAGTGGGGTAGTATGTGTTTTTATGGCCGGTGGCCCCTAAAGTTGGCAATAAGTATCATTTAGAACTAAGCGATGTTCATTTTAGACACCTCATGTAGAGTCCCGTTATATTATTTTGACACTTTTTACTGACATGTCAAAGTGAGTGTGATACACTAAACAATAGCGCGTGAAAAACTTAATTTAGATGGTGCAGAGAGGGCCTAGTTACAGTATTAATTGGCTTTAATAGTACTAACTATAGTTATTGTGAGTTAACTGCAAAGGGTAACATGGCCTCCCATGTGCTATGTGGTCACCATCATACAACACATACATCAAATTCTGCTTCACTTATTTGTTGTACACTTCTCTGTACTTTCCTCACTACCTATTATTACTTGGTGTTTTAATTTGTTACTTGATATGAAATTTAAAGAATATAAATTCTTAACTAAATCAAAGAATTTTTGAATGTAGAATAAGCAGTCTTTTTCAATTAAATAGACTAAAAAAATATAGTAACAATCAAATTAAAAGAGAAGAAATATATATGTTTGCCGTCCAAAGAGAATTATAGGATTATATGTGGATTTACTTGACTATGAAGTATTCATATTTTATTTTCTATTGCTTAAGTTTTTAAAGTAAAATTTATAAGTGATACACTTTAGAAATTCAATGATTATACAGTTAATTAAATATAATAAAAAAATTATTCTGGGCTTAATATTGAATATCCCCCTTATTCTATAAAATTTGGGATTAAACTAATCCAAAAAAATTAATCATTGAATTTCTAAAGTGTGATACACGCAGCTGATAATTTAGTCTACTAATCAAATGATTTTTGGCTTATTTTTTAAAAAAAAATATTTTCCCTCTTCTTTGTTACTAGTTTTCTTCATTCATACTCATTACATTTACTTACTGCATCACTCTTCATATCATTTTATTTTATTTTAATTTACTGCATGACTGTTGTATCATCAGAGTCTCGTTTTCAGTACAACCCATTTTCAGCTACCCTTATCTGATCTTCTCTATATTGCATGTGCATTTCCCAATTGTTTTTCCTCCGTCTAATATCACTTGTCCACGTTATTAAAACTATATATCGATGAAATTTATTAAAATTTCTAACTAGCTAGTAGAACTTTCAACTTTATCTGAGTTCGATCCTACTCGATATCACGAATCAAGATATACAGAAATAATTAATATACGTATTTTATAAAATAATGTCCACGCATCATGCAATAAAAGATTGATAGGTATGTGAATCGCCTTCAAAGAGCCATAGAACATGCAAAGGGAAATTAGTGTCTCTAGCTTGCTTTCTTGTTTGCTATTCTCTCATTATTGATCCAACGCTTTTGTTTGGGAATTTTAATTAATTCTGTGGTGATTATATTGGAGTTTGATATGGGGCTCATTTTCTGAAAACTACTACTCATCTGCAATATAAAAAGGACCACTTTCAAGAAGAAAAACATATTCTCTAGTTCTATTAAATAGAATATCATTTTCCGAGACAGGCTGGATTCAAATTATGATTCAAATTATAACATTTTAGTCACCAATTGTGTATTGGAAGTTGGAACGCAAACATCACGTTGTCAACATATTTCCCCTAATTAAGAGACCATAGGGCTACCAAAATTAAACACTGAATTGATTAATCGGACAACTCACATGCAATATATATAATTAATTAGTCTGATTTATGCAAATCCCTTTTTGAAGATCTACTAAATTAGCCTCCGGATAATTTACACTCGGGCTTAATGTTTGTTCATATGTTGTTGAACTTTACCGAGAAAGCATTAGATTATCGTTTAACGTTTGCAATGACTTACAAAATTTTAGGCTATACTAATCTAACGTTTTCTCGTAAGATTTTCAATTTGCTCCAAAGGATCTTCAGACTGTGGTTTAAAAAGTAAAATATATTTCAAGAGAAATAAAAATAGTGAATTTACTAAACATACACCGAACTTGCCAAAAATCCAAATATTGTAAGCTTGAAATATATCAATGATTAAATATCGAGAATGAATAGAATCAGTGACTTTTGGGTTATAAAACACAGTTAAGTGACTATTACTCTTAGTTGAGTGACCATCTGATCATATCATTTCTAAATTTGATTATCTTTAAGTTTTTGATTCTTTCATACTTCTCTCCACTAATTAATTAATTAACCATGTAATTATGCCAAGGAAAATAAGTTTGAAAAAGTGAAGCAAGTACAAACTCACATGATCCTAATAACATATTAGTTTAATTTATGCAGACAACCCCAAATTAAAGATCAATCAGTTTCATTGGTAGTTAGAGATGGTTACATGGAATGGATAATGTCATACTTAGCTACCTGTTTTGTTGTTTCTTGCATAGCGAAAATATTACATGCGCTAATCGCGATGTATTTTTATATTAAAAAAATCGCTGAGGTGATAAATATACTCCAACTCCGGTTGTGGGGTTCAAGTCACCAAGCGAGCAAAATGATGTGATTTCCGATAACTAAGATGGCAGTTTCAAGTAGTTGGTGTTGATATTGATCACACAGGTCCTTACAGTATTGTCTTTAGTAGTACACTACTTATTGTGAGTGATATATATCTATCTATAAACTGCAAAGGTAACATGCCTCCATGTGCTATGTGGAGACCTTCGTCACCATCATACATGAAATTGTTGTTCAATTATATGCAATTGAACTGACTGGAGAGAAGCACAAGGGCTCACTCAAGATATCGTGACCGCCATATTTTTCTAGGAAGCTCATTCTGATCTAGGACGCAATTTATTGGAATCCTCTACCACTACCATGAATGCCAAGCAACTAACTATGTATAGAAAAAATTACTATTGACTTTAATTTCCAATTAGTTACACATGAGTCAAGTTTTTTTGTTTTAAAAAAAAATCAGGGTAGGGGAAGGGGAAATGAGGAGAAGATTATAAGGTGGGGAATCAAACTTTCATCAACAAAGTGAAAATTCAGATCGTCAACCAACAGAATCACTAAAAGGGGTCGGAGTATTTTTCTATTTTCATCCTTAGTTCTCTTCTTTAGACTGTTTTGTGTACTTGTGTAAGAGGGAAGGAAGTCATAAAGGGGTATCTGAGTAAAGCAATAGAAGACATAAATGTTGGACATATATACATAAAGTACGTAACACATCAATAAAGAATTGACAGATATGTGAATCACTTTCTGAGCCTTTGAACATGCTAACAGATACTAGTGTCTCTAACTTGCCTTCTTTTTTTCTCCTCTCATAATGGATCCAAGACCTCTTTCAATTTTTTGGGGGTGATTTATTCAACTCTGTGGCCTTCATATTGGAGTCTGTAAATATGGGGGCACGTCAGGTAAAGTTGTTATCGTGTGCTTTATGTGGTTACGTATTTGAAATATAGAAACAACTTGTTGCAAAAAAGACTGTGTACAATAAATAAACTCTTATGATCCAAGTCTTACCCCAGATCCGGCCAACAGTAGATTATTACACCAGACTGTCCTATTATTTGATGTAACAACTCTTCTTGTGAATAAAGGACCATTTGGAAGAAGAAAAATAGATCCCAAAATCCCATTCTATTTCCAGTAACTATATCATTTTCATCAACAAAAATGCTTTCCCTTTTTTTCTCTTGTTTTTTTTATAAAAAAAATCCCAATAGAGGCTGGATTCAAATTTGTGATTTTACAAGTCGAATTGAAACATTTTAATCACCCAACTGTCGATTGGAAGTTGGAACAAAGAACATCATGTGTTGTCAACCTATTTCCCCTAATTAAGAGACCATACATGGGGCTACCGGAAAGACTAGCTAATTGACTCTTACTGACAACTCACAATAATTTCAATGCAATATAATTCCGCCGATTTATATCTTAGTAAGATTTTTTAAATATATCATGATCTAAAATGTTCATAAATTTACGAAGCTTACTGGTGAAAATTTGTGATATAATTAATTCGAAGTTGGAATATAAAAATCAAAAGGTATCTCTAGGATAACGTGAAACTGTAAATAACGATGTAGTACTATACTTTTCTTCATATTTGTATGTGAATAGAATCAAAGAAAAGCAGAAACCAAACATTCATAAAAAACCAAACACTGCACTGCTATTCGAAAAAAGTAAGGTTCCTTCTCAGTACTATACTTTATTGCTCGTGATTTCTCTGCACTGCCCTTTCCTCTTGTTCAAATGTCACCTCTTCTGTTATCGACATAACTTCATTATTTTACCCCCACCTTTACATATATGGAATAAAATTATATCTTACGGTGGTGCAAATAATATTATTTCGCCGTAAGGGGTGTCGTTTGACACTATTTCGATAAGGGTGGGTCCGTCTTTGTCAGTACATTCATATACTCCAGGTATTAGAAGTAGTTCAGTGAATAGAACAAGGGACAGTCAGGTAAATAGTTTGGGTTGTGGATCCAATCAGAATAAATATATTAGGTTGGGTTCAATTTGGATAAAAATTTTGCTTAATAGATTTAATTTGTGTAGTTTTCCTTTTTTTTTTTTTTTTAGTGGAAATGAAGTAACACTAATTCCTACTACATTTTGGGAGAAATTTTATATCAAGCTCAATAAATACGTAATATATCTCAACGTATATTGCACTTTTTTAATTTGATCAGCCTAGAAAAAAATATTTTATATTTAATACTATATTAATTTTAAACTTCTTATTTTATAATTTATAAAATAATTTATAACTAATCAAACATCTATAATTTATTTTAGATCATTCATTCTCAAACATGGACTTGAGATGGAGGGAGTTTGATTTAATATAAACATGAGTTTCAATTTTTTATGTACCTAAGTTGGCAAGGGTCCTCTTTGTCATATTAGAACCAACATAGAGTTTGTAAAATCCTATGGGCTTTAGGTCCCATCTTGTCCTATTTCCTCTAATCCACAATTCCACATACCCCACCACCTCACCCTAATACAAAAAAATATACTTAAATAAAGTTGAGGACTTCCTTCATATTCCTCTATTCCCTCAAACCAAATCACAAGTCTACATTAGTCTTTCTTCATATATACACCAAAAAACTCTCAACTTTCTTTATATTTAAAATTTCTACATACCAAAATGGCCATTAGAAAATCAAACAAACTTCCACAAGTTGTACTTTTAAAGCAAATTATGAAAAAATGTTCCAGTTTGGTTAAGAAGAAGGACTATGATGGCGAAGACCGCCTTCCGATTGACGTACCAAAAGGTCATTTTGCAGTTTACGTTGGAGAAAATAGAAGTCGATACATCGTACCTATTTCTTTTTTGAGTCATCCCGAGTTTCAATGCCTCCTTCGTTGCGCTGAGGAAGAATTTGGGTTCGATCATGACATGGGCATCACAATTCCTTGTGAAGAATTCATTTTCCAATCACTCACTTCCATCCTTAGATAATAAATTATTTGGAGAAAAAAAAATGTGAATATTAGGTGTAAGGGTTAATTTTTGAGTGAAGAAAGATGGGTTCAAGATAAAGCAATTTGCTTCTCTTTTTTCAACCATCTTTCTTCACTCTGTTTTTTTCTAATATTTTTTGTGAGTTTTCTCTAACCCTGACCTAGGAATCACATGGATGTGGGAATCAAATTTGTAAACAAATGTTGGATGTTTTTCCTTGCAGTGATGTTTTTAAGCACCATGTGAGTTAATCTATTTAATCTGTTATTTTTTTTATACAATTGTCTCTCAATCTGTTTGCATCTTATCAATTTGGGAAAATTGAAATTGGTAACAACACTCTGTCTCCTCAAGAGTAGTAATTCAGAATCCAAGGCGCTTGAACAAATTGATCTGAAATTATGATTTGATAAAAATACTCCATCTTTTCACCTTTACCTGTTATTTTTGGAATTGATAAAAATAATTCGAGAAATAAGTAATTATTATTAAAGTAAAATATAGAAAAAAAATCAATTGTCTTTTCTTGATATGTTAAAAATGATAAAGTAAAAATGAAAATTTATTTTTTTAAATAATGGAGAAGAAAAAGTGAACAGCGAATCACCACATATGATCTCTAAGTTAAATGTAAAATAAAAACATAATGAAATTTAACGCTCTAGCTAGATTTGAACCCTAGTCTTGTCGGTGGTTCCTCTGACTCGTACCAGCAACACAAGAATGCTCATATGCTCCTTATGAGTGCAGTGTTAATTATATTCTAGTTTCTGTCAGTTTCTCAAGATAAATATACATATATACACATGATTTTTTCCAAAGTTAACGGGTGCACGTGCACCCCTACTAGCAGTGGCGGAGACACCTTATAGTCAGGTGTTCACCCGAACTCCCTTCGATGGAAAATTATATTATTTTTACATGGTTAAAATAATTTTTTAGGTATATATAGTTGATGTCAAACTCCCGTCGGCTACTTCGTGTGTCTATTTTTTCAAATTTTGCACCCCTTTATTGAAAATTCTGACTCCGCCACTGCCCGCTAGCAAAGGTGGGTATGCCTCTGTCTCCCACCAGCATCTGATTAGAAATAAAGTGGTACTCCCTTTACTTCAATTATTTATCCTATTTTAACTGGACACATAGTTTTCAATTCAATTCAATTAGAGAAACACAATAAGCTACTATTTGTATAGTAGACGTCAATTTGGTTGAAACTAAAGCATAATAATTGTTTAAAACTTGTTTGAAACGATTAATGGATTATTTGATGCATGTACATATAGTTGTATAATATAAGCCACATTTTGTTACTTCTCATTTGTTGCTTAAGGTATAGTGTTTTGTCCACATTTTTTTAAATTTGTGCAAATATAACCTTTGCTTAATTACAATCGAGTCTAATATCATTAAACTATCCTTCAACGTTTGTAATAAATTATAAAATTTTAGATGGTAATTAAATACTTTTCATGAGAAAGATTCTTAAGACCGTGATTGTAATTAAATACTTCATGGAATAATATCATGATTAAATACAGCATGAATAGATTTATTCTTAGTAAACGTAACTTGTCGGAAACCTAAAAATTAAAGGTCACCGTTTAAATTGGAGTATCTTAAGTTTTTTAATCTTTCGTACAGTACGTCTCTATTAATTAATTAACCATGTAAAGAAAGGGAAAATGTGATTAAGGAAATACAAAATCACATGATTCCAATTAGCTGACATTGCTTTTACAGACAAATCCAAATTAATATTCAATCAATTACCTTGTTAGCAGAGGCGGAGCTAGGTTGGTTCATGGGTTCGGACGAACCCAGTAGCTTTTTTGTAGACCCTGTATTTGTATTAGAAAATTAATTAAATATATATGTATATTAATTTGTGAACCGCTAACAAAACTGATTGATGGTTCTAAAAGAAATTTAGAATCCCCAAATTCTTTATCATGACTTCGCCTTGCTTGTAGTTGGAATAGGTTAACATTTGTAAGTTTACACGAAAAAATTAAAAGAAAGGAATCCATAGAACGGAAAAATCAAAAGGTATTTCTATATAAAAAAATTATTGCATCTAATATAAAATTAGGTCTTGCACCTGACTTACAATTTAGCATTTGGTGCAGCGTGCATGGGCAAATTTAATTTTGGAGCCAATATTCAGTGGAATAGATCATGCTTTGATAGAATGTAAAATTAGATATTGATTCTAATTCATATTCTAAAATTAAATTCAAAGAAAAAAGAATTGTCCAAACATTATAAGAAGTAAACTTTTCTTCTATTAGTAGTATCTGAATAGAATCAAACAAAACCAGAAACCAAACATCCACTAAAAACCAAACATTTTCTGAAAAAGAAAGGTTCGTAATTCGTACTTCTCAGTACACTTGTTTTCTCGTCCGTGATTTCTCCACAGTGCCCTTTGGTCTTGTTTAAAGATCAATCTGTTTACTCTCAAACTAATTTATGTGCACTTCAACTATTAATATAATTATGTATGTTGCATTATCATTGTGAAATGTTCAAATGAATTTCTTTCATTATTTGATTTGGTACAAACATTGAAAGTAGATGAACTTTTAAGAAAATGACAAAAAAAAAAAGTCTTATATATATTTGAGGGTAAGATGCGTTTAATAATTTTAATTCTCTCTTAAGTTTGTTTAAAGTTAACATTTTTTAATTTTCTAAAAATATATATCAAACTTTGTCTGTCTAATTTAATGGGGACTATGAAAAGAAAAAAATTAGTAAGAACTTATATTTAGAGGTATGATTTTTGTAATACTTAGATATATTTCTAAAGTCTGTTAGAGCTTTTTGAAGTGTGATTTATATTATTTTTTAGTGTCCAGTGTAGTTCTTTTATGTTGCATATTTTAAAATTGGGGAAATTGTATAAAATAGCAAACTATTAATTCAAATTAAATGTTATAACCACAGTTTGATTTAATTGTAACCCATAGCAAACTGTTGTCATTCACCTCTCTCCCTGAAATTCTCGCTCGCCACTCTCGTTTCTCGCTGGCTCCCTCGCCTCTCTCACTTTATACAAACACAAACACATTTTGTATAAAAGTGAGAGAAAACTGTATATATACATATATTTTCGTTCGCCTCTCTTCCCAAAGAATCTCGCTCGCCACTCTCCCAGATCTCGCTCGCTTTATACAAACACAAATGTATAGTTTGTGTTTGTGTTTGTATAAAGCGAGAGAAAATTGTATATACAAATACAAATACATATATTTTCGTCCTATACACTTATAATTATACAAATACAGATCTTCTCCTATCCAGTTTTCTTTTGTCTTTCTCTCTTCCTCGCTTTACACAAACACATATTATACAATTGATTTTTTTGTATATGTATACCGAAACAGATTATACAATTGATATTTTTGTATATGTATACCAAATTATACATAGTAATAGCCATAGCAAACATAAAATATATATATGATTTTTATGTTTGCTAAACCTAAAATTTACTCTTTAAAATTTGATCGGACTTTCTCGGTACTTTTGGTTACATTCTATACTCTTCAATTGTAAAATTATACTAAATATATTGTTTTTTATTTTTATTATTTCCGTTAAATCTAACAAATAGAGTTTGGTAAATATTTTAGGTAAAACTACACCCAAGTGGTAATAGAAGGATCCTCTTTGTCATTAGGAGAACCAACATAGAACCATAATACCCTATGGGTTTTGGCCCCCACATTGTCCTATTCTTTCAAATAAAGATAGTAGGGGCCAATCCTCCTTCATAAATACCTTCATCATATTCCAAACACCATATTCTCTCATACCAAAAAATAAGAAGTAGAATACTCTATTAAGCCTTTCTATTTCTTATTAAACCTCTCAACTTTCTTAATATTTCTACATACCAAAATGGCCAAGCTTCCACAAGTTGTGCTTTTGAAGCAAATTTTGAAAAAGTGTTCTAGTTTGAACAAGAAGCATGAAGTCCACTTTCCAATTGACGTACCAAAAGGACATTTTGCAGTTTACGTTGGAGAAAATAGAACACGATACATCGTACGTATTTCTTTCTTGACTAATCCGGAGTTTCAATGCCTCCTTCGTTGCGCTGAGGAAGAATTTGGCTTTAATCATGACATGGGCATCACAATTCCTTGCGAAGAATTCATTTTCCAATCACTTACTTCCATACTGAGATAGTAAATTATTTGGAGAAAAAAAAAAGTGTGAATAGTTGAGTGAACAAGGATGTCTGTTCAAGATGAAGCAATTTAATCTTTTTTTTGCTTCTCTTTTTTCTAACATCTTTCATCACTCTTTTTTTTTTTTTTTTTTTTTGTTGAGTTTCCTCTAACCCTGACTTAGGAATCACATAGATATTAGTGATGTTTTTTTTTATGGGTTGGTTGGAAATTTTTTCCTTGTAGTGGTGTTCTTAAGCACCCTGTGAGAGAAGTGAATTCAATGTTTCTCAATCTATTTAATGTGTCATTTTGTATACAAATCTCTCTCAATTTTTCTGTATTTAGTGCATCTTTATCAATTTTTGAATCAAAATTGAAATTTATACCAATTAAGAATGAAGTAGTAATTATCGTCAAACCACAAACATTTGATGTTGAAACATAATGTTTTGAACAAGCGTAATGAACTGGGTCGATCGGATCTACAGGATCAGTTATGGGTTTCAAATTCGAATGAATCTAATTTTTTTAAAAAAAAATGATAGGATATATATAGTTATAATAAGGGAAAAAAAAAGATTTTATTACGTACTAAAATGTTGTAAAAGAACAAATAAATAACTAAAACTTAATAGAAATTGAACTGGGTTGGATCTTGTCCATTCTATAACCTATTATCCAATTCATTTTAACCCAACTCGTTTTAACCTAAGCAAATTTAAATTAAGTTGTGTCTTGATCCGTTTGTTGTTCTGCTCTATTGGCTATTATGATCCATTCAAATTTAATTCAATCAGCCTAATTGTCACTCTAGTTCGAATGAATTCAATAACTTTCGTTAAAGTTTATTAGAAAACCTAATAAATGTTTTTAAATATTTTCTTGTGAACCTAATTGCTATTATAATACTATTTTGAGATCTAGATAGTAACCGATATGCTTCAAATTATTTATAGTTGTCGCTAGAGGTGGCAATTTCAGCCTATATTAATGAAATGAGTTCATTTTATGGATCACTCATATTTTCATTTGGTAAATATAGGCTTCAAGCTATTTTAAAAGTCTCTACAAATATGGTCAAAATGGGTAAAATATGGTTATCCATATTGACCCATAATAGATCACTTAATTTTCACTTCCACTCAAAATTCTTAATTGTGCTAAAAAATAAAAAAATTAGCATTAACTTTTAATTTTCAAAAATATTAATTTATTTTTCAAAAAAATTGAAGGGTGGTGGGGACAAGCGTTTGGGGGGGGGGGGCGTGTGGCAGGAACTTTTTTTAAAAAAAAAAAAGAAAAGAAAAAGAAGACATGATTTTCCTTTTTGGAGAAACATACAATTTTTTGGGGGTGGATGGGTGGAGGCGGAGGTGGGGTAGGGGTGGTGGTGGAGGTTGGGGGTGGGGGGTTCCGGGGGGGGGGGGAAATG
>JAJONR010009423.1:0-22633 GCA_029582245.1 Solanum etuberosum
AAGCCTGTGAACATCCTTTGCTAGTTCTTTTCTTTCTTCCTCAACATGTGCTACACTACCCATAGATAGTCTGCTAAGGGCATCTGCTACTACATTGGACTTACCAGGATGGTAAAGCACATTCATGTCATAATCCTTGAGGAACTCAAGCCATATCCTCTGGCGAAGATTCAACTCTTTCTGGGTGAACACATACTGAAGGCTTTTATGGTCTATGAACACATCTACGTGAACACCATACAAGTAATGTCTCCAAATCATAAGTGCAAACACCACTGCTGCAAGCTTGAGGTAATGAGCCAGATAATTCTTCTCATGCACCTTAAGTTGTCTATAAGCATAAGCTACAACCTTACCTCGCTGCATCAACACACAACCTAGGCCGACTCTGGATGCATCACAATAGATAATAGAACCATCTGAACCCTCTGGTAGAGTCAAAATCAGAGCTGTAGTCAACCTAGTTTTTAGTTCTGTGAAGCTTTTCTCACAATCATCTGACCACTGAAACTTAACCTTTTTCTAAGTCAACTGAGTCAATGCAGAGGCTATGGATGAAAATCCTTCCATGAACCTTCTGTAATAACCTGATAGACCCAAGAAACGTCTAATATCTATAGGAGAGGTAGGTCTGGACCATTGTTTCACCGCTTCTATTTTCTGAGAATCCACTCGGATCCCTTCACTAGATACTATATGCCCGAGGAAAGCAACTGACTGTAACCAAAACTCACATTTGCTAAACTTAGCAAACAACTGGTGATCTTTGAGAGTCTGTAGAACAACTCTCAAATGAGTCGCATGTTCTTCCTCATTCCCAGAGTAAATGAGGATATCATCAATAAAAATGATAACGAACAAGTCCAAATACTACTTGAACATTTTGTTCATCAAATCCATGAAAGCTGCAGGAGCATTGGTTAGTCCAAATGACATAACTACAAATTCATAATGACCATACTGAGTTCTGAAGGCTGTTTTTAGAATGTCACTATCTCTGACTCTGAGCTGATGATAACCGGATCTGAGGTCTATCTCCGAAAAATGACTAGCACCCTGAAGTTGGTCAAACAAGTCATCAATCCTGAGAATGGGATACTTATTATTGATTGTGACTTTGTTCAACTGCCGATAGTCAATGCACATCCTGAGAGAACCATCTTTCTTTTTCACAAACAACACTAGGGCACCCCATGGCGAAATACTAGGTCTGATGAAGCCCTTATCTAGAAGGTCTTTCAACTGCTCTTTCAATTCCTTAAGCTCAGCTGGAGCCATTCTATAAAGAGGAATATAAATAGGCTGGGTATCTGGAAGGAGATCAATTCCAAAGTCGATTTCCCTTTCGGGAGGAACTCCGTGAAGATCTTTTGGAAACACTTCTGGGAACTCATAAACTACTTGAACTGACTCAAGATTTGGAGTTTCGGAGCTTGAATCCTTAACCCAAACTAGATGATAGAGATACCCCTTAGAGATCATCTTTCTGGCCTTAAGGTAAGAAATGAATCGACCCATAGGCGCTAAGCTACTGCCCTTCCATTCTAAGATTGGTTCGTCTGGAAACTGAAAATGAATAATCCTAGTTCTACAATCGACTGAGGCATAACAGTAATGTAACCGATCAATGCCTAGAATGATATCTAAGTCTACCATTTCTAACTCTACAAGATTTGCTGAGGTGACTTTCTAAGAGACCGTGACAGGGAAATTTCTGTATACCGGTCTAGCTATAACTGGGTCACCAAATGGAGTAGAGACTGAGAAGGTTTCTGATAGAGTTTCTGGACTAATATCAAATTTGACTGCTATATAAGGAGTTACAAAGGAAAGAGTAGCCCCTGGATCTAACAAAGCATAAACATTTAAGTTAAAAGCTCATAACGTACAAGTGACCACATCAGGAGAATCTTCCTGATCCTGGCGAGCCTGAAGAGCATACAACCTGTTTTGGCGCAGATGAGTTACCCTGCTGAGTCGGGCGTCCTGCTGGTGCTGCTGAAGTTGTGGTCTGAGCTCTACCATTATTATCTCCTTGACCCTGCTTAGAAGAAGGAAAATCTCTCAACCTATGACCAGACTAACCACACCCAAAACATCCTTCCTTTCCTACAAGACACTTGCCCGGATGGTTCTTACCACACTTAGGACAAGTTGGCTAGGTTCTGGTACCTGAAACACTCCCCTGAAACTTAGAGCCTGATGCCCTACCTTTGTGATTTTGTCGGATCTTGGAGGATGGAACACTAGCTAATGAAGGTGCCGGAGCTAAAGATTTCTGCTGAAACTGAGAGCGATTTCCACCACCCAATTTCTGTTGAGAGTACTCATAGTTACCTGTTCTAGCTTTGTTGTTGTCCTTAGCTATTTCCTTAAGCTTATCCCCCTCAACTTGCTGAGCATGGGTCATAAGCCTAGAGATGTTCATATTTTCCAGCAACATAGCATTTCTGCACTCTGTTTTCACTAAGTCTGACACTACATACAAAAAATTGTTCATTTGAGCCCTGTAATCGGCAACCATGTGAGGAGCATACCTGGAGAGTTGGGTGAACTTGAGTCCGTACTCTTGGACTGTCATGTTACCTTGTCTCAAATTCATGAACTCTTGAGCTCTTGCCTCCCTCAACTCTCTTGGAAAGAACCTGTCTAGAAAAGTCTCACTAAAGCATTCCCAAGTGATAGGAGCTGCATCTCTACCCCTGTTCTCTTTCCATTGAGTATACCAGATATGAGCTACATCCTTAAGCTGATAGGATGCCAACTCTTCCCTATCATTACCTATCACTTGCATCACTCCAAAAATCTTCTTGACCTCATCTATGAAGTTTTGGGGATCCTCACCAATTTGCGATCCTAAGAACTCAGGCGGATTCATCCTAACAAAATCATGAACTCTAGCTGCAGCAGACCCAATATTAGCATTTGTAGGAGCTGGAACCTGCTGATTGTTCTGGTTAGTCACACACTAAGCCAAAAGTTGGATAGCGTTCCGAAACTCTGCATTCGAAACTGCCTGATCTGGGACTGGAGGAGCTGTGTTAGCATTCCTTGCATTAGCTCTACTAGGATGCATGATCTAAAATGCATAACGATGAGTTAGAGAGATATCATACCGACACACGATAAGAATATCAAGAAAGTGAGGCTTTTCTAAAACACTTCGTACCTTCCCTCTCCTTAGATGTGGTGCACTTCACACCCATGAAAAAGACTCTACTTAGTGCGGCTTTTCAGACATCCTATGACACTTAAAGCTAATGCTCTGATACCAAGTTTGTCATGCCCCTAGCTACCCCCAGGACGCGGACACGGGACCTAGGATCACAAGTGACCCCAAGCTAACCCTACTTGTACATCATAAGCATACTTAAAGAGAACTGAATCAATAAACACTGTGCGGAAGCTAGTCATAAGATAGATCTGAAATTATAGGGAATACCCATACTACATCTGAATATATAAATGTGGAGAGTTTAACAACAACTGAAAAGTCAAACTCAAATACTAAAGCTGATTCTAACTATATCTGAAATAAAACCTCTAACTGACTAGAAATGCTGGGACATGCCCCAGCTAAATCTAGCAAAATCTGAAACTAAAACTAAAAACAAAGGAACCCAGTCTGCCGTCCTCGGAGAATGAGGACTCACCACTAATACTGCTGAGCTGAAGATCGAGAACCGATCTATGCGTGATCTGGAAGCTGAGAACCTGAACCTACATCACGAGAAGATGTAGCGCAGAGTATGCGTCAGTACTTGAAAGGTACTGAGCATGCAAGATAGAGTAAAGCTGAACAATAATCATAACTGAACAAAGCAATAAGAGCAATGATATAATCTGAACGGAACGTAACTACTGAGATATACTGAATACTGAGCCAACTGAATGCAATGACCAAGTACATGATATGATGAGTCTGAATAGTGAACTGTAACTGATAACCTGGTCAATGCACTAGAATCTGACTATACTGTTGGAGCTACTAATAACCGACATAAAACCACATGAGCTAAATGTGGAGTCCGATGTATACGCCCCATCGAGAGGACCCAATATACCCCTACCAGAGGTATAAAGGCATGACTGGTGTGATCACTAAAATGATGCCCACAGAGGGGACTTACAACCTACGGGGCACGTAGTTCTGGGACTATGAGGGTACGCTGGAAACCTAGTCCACTCGGTATTAAGCTACTCCCAATTGATTATGAAATTTACATATTATGACTAAATTCTGTAAAACATGGATAACTCAATGTTCTGACATGCAAACTCTGAGAATCCAACAATTATATCTAATAATAGGACATTCGTAAACTAAAGCATGTATATAAGTGAAATAGCTGACCTAGCATGTGTAATTCATGAACTAAAGGAACTACATAGCTAGGGTTCTGAATTTCATGCAAGAAACTAAGCAACAACATAATAATCTGATTTGGATCATTCTAACAGCTAAAACCCAACAATTTCTAACATTTAAGAAACCCTAGGTCTAGATAATATCAAGGGAATCAAGATTCTGACTGAATTCTAGGGACCTAATGGGCGAAAGGAACCTACTAGTGAAATCCCACATACCTGGTGATGAATTCTACGGAGAAATCTTTTGATTTTGGGGCTTAACTGAAGAAAACTCATTGCGTTCTTGGAAAAAGGTTTGGTCGACTCTTTCTCCCCTTTTGCTCTCAGTTTGCTAAATTTTGGAGAATGAATTTAGTAGGGTAAGTTCTAATTAAGTTACTAGGCTTAAACTGACCAAAACTATGTAGTTTAGGGGGTTAAACGACGTAGTTTAGGGATCCAACACATAGGAAAAAGACCAAACGACCCCTGACTTAAAAGTTGTCGGGGTCACCGATGGACCAGAACGACGGACCCTGGATGGACTGACGGTCCGTGCTGGTCAACCGTCAATGGGGTTCTGGGGCTTCGATCCACAGACCAGGACCACGGTCCGAGGCCTGACCTACTGTCCGTGGGTCGTGCCTTAGAATATTCTTTCTGAGTTTTATGGGGAGGGTTGTAGGTGGCCAACCACATACCCCACCTACGGTCCGTGGGTGGTGCCCATAGGTGGCACCTGCAACTTTTGAAATCTGCATTCTGGTTTGTCTAGGAGACGGGGTGTTACAAAAACATCTTTGGGAGAGAAAGAATACACTTCTTTTGGTGAGTTTGAAGAGAATGAATTAATTTGGGGTTAAAATCACTTATATAGGGGTTTTGATGAAGGATAAAACGACATAGTATTAGGCTAGACTAATTAGAAAAAGACCCAACTGCCCCTAGGAAATAACTGTCGCCAGTAACGACGAGTCAGACCGATGAACCGTGGTTTGACGGACGGTCCATCCTGCACGCCCTTCATTCGGCGTCAGAAAGTGGAAATTGAGGCCATGATCCACAGACCTCAATCGATGGACCAGACCCACAGTTTGTGGCTCAGTCCACGAGCCGTGGCTGGCCTTCGTCGGATGGCACCAAAATATTTTGAAAAATTTCTATTTGGCACTTTATCGAATCCGAGGTGTTACATTATCTTCCCCTTGGAATCATTCGTCCTCGAATGAGATTCAAGACATCACAAGAAGAAAATGACTCTAAACTAGCAACCCAACATGCATGCAACTTCATCTAAATGCATACAACCAAGGAGGAACCTCGACTCCAAGCTAGAATATATTTAAAACATCATAAGGAAGATAGGAATTAGACCTAGCAACCCAACATGAATGCAATCACATAAATGTACATATCCGAGGAGGAACATCAACTCCAAGCTAAAGCATGTTCAAATCACCATATCATGAAGTCTATATTCAACTCATACTCAAATGCACATAAACATGTAGAAATTAATCAAGTTGACTCATTTTCTCAAAACTTAAACTTTTTTCATGAACATGCATAAGGAAGGAAATCATGGGAATATCTAAGACACATGACACTAGGAGAGCAAACCATGAGGAACTCATTACCTTAAGCTAGAGTAGGGGTAGAAGGAAAGAAATGAGGATATCGGGACATCATGTCGACCTTGGCCTCCCAAGTAGCACCCTCAACTAACTGTTTCCTCCACAATAGTTTCACAGAAGCAACTTCTTTATTTCTCAACTTCTTGACTTGCAGGTCTAAAATCTCAACCAAAACTTCCTCATAGGAAAGACTCTCCTTAACTCCCAAACCTTTTAAGGGTACTATAGATGTCGGATTACCAACACATTTCTTCAACAAGAAGACATGAACAACTGGATGCACCGATGCCAATTCGTTTGACAATTCTAGTTCATAAGAAACCTTACCAACACGCCTCAAAATTTGATATGGGCCTACATATCGGGGACTAAGCTTCCCTTTCTTACCAAACATCATTACATCCTTCATGGGTGAAATCTTCAAGGAAACCCAATCATGAACATCAAATTCAAGATATCTTCTTCTTACATCGGCATATCACTTTTTCTGACTTTGAGCCATTTTCAACCTTTCTTTAATAAGTCAAACTTTTTCCATGGCCTCATGTACCAACTCGAGACCTATTAGCGCAACTTCACCGACCTCAAACCAACCTATAGGAGATCTACAACTCCTACCATAAAGAGCCTCAAATGGAGCCATACCATTACTCGAGTGATAACTATTGTTATATGCAAACTCAATCAAAGGCAGATGATCATCCTAATTACCCTAGAAATCGATCACACAAGCCCGCAACATATCTGCCAAGGTTTGGATAGTACGCTCCCCTTACCCATCGATTTGTGGATGAAAGGCCGTACTAAGCTTAACACGAGTACCAAGACCCTTTTGAAAAGATTTCCAAAACTGAGAAGTGAATTGGGTACCACGATCGGCGATAATGGACAAAGGCACTCCATGCAAATTTACCATTTCTCTCAAGTACAACTTAGCATAATCCTCCATCGAGTAAGAAACCTTGACGGGAATAAAATGAGCTGATTTTGTCATTCGGTCTACTATAACCCAAATCGAGTCATGTTGTCGCCTAGTGTGAAGAAAACCAACAATGAAGTCCATATTAAGATCTTCCCACTTCCAAATAGAAATGCTAATGTCTTGGGACAAACCTCCCGGTTTCTGATTCTCAACTTTAACTTGTTGGATATTAGGACACTTAGCCACCAATTCCTCAATATCCTTCTTCATCCCATTCCACCAATAGATCTCCCGCAAATCATGATACATCTTTCTGGCTCCCAGGTGAATGGAATATCGAGAACTATGGGCTTCTGACAAGATCTGTTCCCTCAAGTCATCAACATTAGGAACACACAAACGACCTTGATATCTAAGTACCCCATCTCCCCCTTGGGAGAAATCCGCTACAGAATTCTTAAGCACTGCTTTCTTCAAGTCAATGAAAATTGGATCTAGACCTTGGTTGGCTTTCACATCCGCCACAAAAGATGATTCAGAACCATTGTGGACCATAACACCACCCTTAGGGGAGTCCACTAATTGAACACCCAACCAAACCAATCTATGAACATCTCGAACCTGCTCTTTCTTATCTTTTCAATATGAGCAACACTACCCATAGATAACCGACTAAGAGCATCCACCACCACATTCTCTTTACCATGGTGAGAGAGAACACTCATATCATAATCTTTCAATAATTCAAGCCACCTTCTTTGGCGAAGATTTAAATCCTTTTAATTAAACACATATTGTAAACTCTTGTGGTCGGTAAACACATCTACAGGAACACCATACAAATAATGCTCCAAATCTTTAAGGCAAAAACAACCGCCTCTAGTTCAAGGTCATGGGTAGGATAATTCTTTTCATGAAGTTTAAGTTGCCTTGAAGCATATGCAATGACTTTCCCATTTTACATAAGCACACATCCTAGCCCAATTCTTGAGGCATCACAATAAACAACAAAACCATCAGTCCCTTCCGGTATGGTCAACACCGGAGCGGAAGTGAGCTATCCTTCAATTCCTGAAAGCTCTTCTCACATGCGTCTGACCATAGGAACTTACCGTTTTTTGAGTCAATGATATCAATAGAGAGACAATCGAAGAAAACACCTCAACAAACCTTCTGTATTAACCAGCTAAACCCAAGAAACTTCTAATATCCGAAGGGGATAGAGGTCTAGGCCATCTCTTGACCGCATCTGTCTTCTTAAGATCTATCTCAATACCCTTAATTAAAACAACGTGACCAAGAAAAGCTATGGACCTTAGCCAAAATTCACATTTTCTAAACTTTGCAAAGAGTTGTTGGTCCTTGAGAATTTTCTATACAATCCTCAAATGATCAATATGCTCATCCTCACTCCTCGAATAGATCAATATATCATCAATGAACATAATCACAAACATGTCAAGGTATTGTCTAAACACCCTATAATTCATCAAATCCATGAATGCCACCGGAGCATTAGTCAAACTAAACAACATTACCAAAAATTCATGACCATACCGAGTTCGAAATGTCATCTTCCTTCACCCTTAACTGGTGATAACCCGACCGAAGGTCAATCTTAGAGAAGTAACTCGCTCCTTGAAGTTGGTCAAACAAATCATCTATCCTTAGAAAATGGTACTTATTCTTAATGGTCACCTTGTTCAACTGACGATAGTTAATACACATACGAAGGGAACCATCTTTCTTTCTAACAAATAAAACTGGAGCACCCCATGAAGAGATACTCGGTCGGATGAAACCCTTATCCAACAAGTCTTTCAATTGTTCTTTCAACTCCTTTATTTCTGGCGGAGCCATTCGGTAAGGAGGAATAGAGATAGGTTGCATATCTAGGAGAAGGTCAATACCAAAGTATATTTCCCTTTTGGGAGAAATACTGGGTAAATCATCTGGAAACACTTCTGAAAACTCATTAACAATAGGGACCGACTCAAGAGTAGGGGTTTCAGAAACCACATCCCTCACCCTAACTAGATGTTAAATGCAACACTTAGAAATCATCTTTCTAGCTTTAAGACAAGAGACAAACTGACCTTTAGGCATAAAATTTCCCCATTTCCATTCTAGGCCAGGCTCATTCAGGAACTGAAACTTGACTACACGAGTTCTACAACCAATAGAAGCATAACATGAGTGCAACCAATCCATACCAAGGATAATATTAAAATCTAGCATATCAAGATCTACCAAATCAACAATACTAAATCTATGGGACAAGGAAACGGGGAACTTTCTATAGATAATCTTAGCCACAATAGAATCACCAACAGGAGTAGAGACAGAAAAAAGATCTAACAATACATTCGAAAGAAAATAAAAGCTCATAGCCACAAATGGCGTCACAAAAGACAAGGTAGCACCAAGATCAAGTAAAGCATAAACATCAAGTTGGAAGACATTCAACATACCGGTAACCACATTGGGAGAACCGTCTTGTTCACCATGAGTCTGAAGCGCATAGAATCGGTTTTTCTTGGTAACATTGGAACCCAAAAAACTAGGAGGATCTTGCTTGCCCTCTCTTCCTTTAGCCATAAGCATTGGGAAATCCCTCATATTATGACCACTTTTACCAAAATTAAAGCAACCATCCGTGCCGGCTAGGCACTTACCCTTGTGCTTCTTTCCACACCTAGCACAAGTAGTCGTAGGCAATGAAGAGCCATTACCATTCCCTCTTTGAGGCTTAGGGTTAGTCACCCTTTCTTTATTGAACTTAGGAGGAGCATTGGAGGAACATTGACTGGAAAACCTTTGTCGAAATCTAGGACGACCATGTCCATCGGACCTTGCATGAGAGAAATTACCATCACCGATTTTAGCCCTCTTTGTCTCCCTAGTCTTTTCGTGAGGTTTCTCCTCTTCGATCTGTTGAGCATAAACCATGAGATGAGAAATGTTCATGTCATTAATGAGCATAGCGCTGTGGCATTCTTTAACCACCATTTCAGACACACCCGAAACGAACTTACTCATCCTTGCCCTAGGATCGGTTACCATTGCCGAGGCATATCTAGACAATTTTGTGAACTTCAAAGCATATTCCTTCACACTCATACTTCCTTGATGAAGGTTGATGAACTCAAGCACCTTTTCCTCCCTCATATCAAGGGGAAAGAACCTATCAAGGAAAGAAACTTTGACCTTTTCCCAATCTAGAGGACCCGTATCTTCCAGTCTCCCTTCTTTCCATTGGTTGAACCAAATTCGTGTAACACCCTTAAGCTGATAAGAGGCCAACTCCACCTTTTCCACCGGCGTCACTGCCATGATCATCAACACCTTATAAACCTCATCAATGAACTCTTGAGGATCTTCCTTAACCTTAGAACCATGAAAGTCCGGAGGATTTGTCCTAGTGAAGTTTCTCACTCTAGATGCCGCCGTACCCACATTTGGGTTCACGGAAACCGCAACCTCTCTATTGTCTTCGGCCATCATGGCTTGAGCCAATACTGGAACAGCAGCCCTAAACTCCACATTAGTCACTTACTCGGGCAAAAGGTCGACCAGAACTTGAGGAGCTTGGGGAGGAGCTTCTTGTTCCGCATTGTCCCTCATATTCCTTCTAGCATAAGCTCCTCGAGTAGCCATCTCCTGTAAAACATCGGATAAGGATTAAGAGAGAGAGACCTTATAGAGCTAAACTCTATCGCACGACTTTATAGTAATGAAAGAGGTGAAGTTTCCTAATCATCTTGTAGCCTCTCATTCATAAATGTGGCGTGCTTCACACTCATGAAAAAGACTCTACTCAACATGGCTTATGAGACATCATAGGACCATTCTAAACCTTGTGCTCTGATACAAAGTTAGTCATGACCCAAGGTACCCCCTAGGCGTAACATGGCGTGTAGGACCCCGAGAGGCCCCATACAAGCCACTTAGCATTCATAACATAAGAAATAGAATAAAGAGGGAAAAATATACATTTCAAGTCTCAATAGTTTTATAAAAGTAAAGCGGAAGTCTAAACACTTTGTCTCATTATCCATCTAGTACAATAGAATAAAATTGGGCCTAGCCCATACATCATGTCCAAAACTGAAAATAAGAAAGAAGACTGAAAACAATGAAAATTCGTCCTCGAAGCATAAGGACTCATCAAAGCGCAGAATCTCTCAAATCAACCTCTAGCCATGAAACTGAGAACCCTGACTGTCGGACCATACATTTGGGGAAATGTAGGCAAGAGTATGCGTTAGTACAAAATATGTACCAAGTATGATAGCCATGCATATAAACTGTCACGACCTAGTGGTACCCCTTAGATGTAACATGGCGTATAGGACCCCGAGGTACCCCATACAAGTCACTTAACATTCATAACATAATAAATAGAACAAAAGAAGTAAAGAAAACATTTCAAGTCCAAAGTTTTATAAAAGTAAAGCGGAAGTTTCAAATACTTGTCTCAATAGCCATCTAGTACAATAGAATGAAATTGGGCCTAGCCCATACATCATGTCCAAAACCGAAAATAATAAAGAAACTAAGAACAATGAAAATCCGTCCTCGAAGCATGGAGACTCACCAAAGCTCGGAAACCTCACAATCAACCACTAGCCATGAAACGGAGAACATTGACTGTCGGACCCTACATTTGGGGAAATGTAGGCAAGAGTATGCGTTAGTACAAAATAATGTACCAAGTATGATAGTTATTCATAAAACATTTAAATCATGCAAAAATAGGACATTTCATGACATGCAATTGACCAAGCTAAAACATGATATAAAAGGGTTAGAAAACATAAGTCATAAAACATGGTCAATGCAAGCTAATATCTTTAAAGCCTTGAACACATATGAGATACTCCTTGAAGTAACCTTATTTCATTATTATTGTGGGAAGTAGCCTTAACCGACATAGAGACCATGTGAGCTATCACATGATCCCCTAGTGTCTCCCACACTGAAAAGGGTTGTCCTACTTGCCAAGGTAAGGACCATGAACTTATAGCTTAGGTGGATCTACTAGCTAATGTCTATCTAGACAATCATCCTATGGGGGCTCATAGGTAAGGGATAAGGAGATTGCTTCTTGAAACCCGGCCTCTACTAATGGGAGAGCCTCCATCTTAATATCCTCTAGGTGCTAAGAATAAATTACACGGAATAGTCATTGCTTACTTGTTTTTACTATCCATGGAAGGGCACGCCATCTTTCCAATCCAAGCTAAGTCATAAGTCATCCATGGAAAGGTATCATTTAATAACCAATCCAAGCTAGATTTTATTAGGATAGCTCTTTATCTTTGATTCATTTAGGTGAGAAGACCTTTTACCCTTAGAACCATTTACTATGTGAGAGAACATTTCACATGCATGCTTTTATGTGTATATGAAAAAATCCTTTCAACAACACAACAAAAACATCATCATTGATACTTTACTCTCAAAGCATCCTTAAAATATTTGCATAGATTTCATAAGAACATGCATAACTCCATAATTTACCTTTCAAGGTTCAAAACCCACTTTAAATCATAAACCTCTAGAAAACATGGGTTAGACATGGATTTCATCATAATTTAGTGTAATTATATCAATACATGCTTGACTTCATAAAACTCCTCTTTCATAATCTAAACCCACATCATATGATAATAATTTGGAAAACATGGGGATTTCATGAGTTCATAGGGAAATCATCATAAAATCATAGTATTTCATCAATTAATGCATAAGAGATAATAATTAAATCATTTAAATCAATAATCAAGAGAACCCATGGCAATTGAAGAAAACCCTAACTCAATTGGAGATTTCTAACTTTGAAAATAGGAGAATTTGGGAATTCCATGAATGGAAGGAATCCATGGATGAAAACTATCGTACCAAAAAGCCAATTTCTTATCTTCAATGGAGGAATGGAGACTTGACTTGAAACCCTAGGTCGAATCCTTCTTCTTCAAGGTTCCTATAGAGAGAAATATTTTGGAGAGGAGACTTGTTCTTCTTTTAGAAATTTGAGAGAATGATTTCTATTGGGGAAATTTGGGGGAAAAAATACTTATATAGGGGTCTTAGTGAAGGGTAAAATGACATAGTATTAGGCTAGACTAATTAGGAAAAGAGCCAACTGCCCCTGAAAATAACTGCCGACCCACCATCGACGCCCCTGACTGATGGACCGTGGACTCACCGACGGTCTGTCCTGCATCACTGTCCTCTATGGTCAGAAACTTGATTTAGGGGTCCTGACCTATAGACCCTCAACCGAAGGACTGTGGACCTAACGATGGTCCGTTGGTCCGCTCGTGGGTCTAGGCTTCTGTCTAAAGTTGGGGTGACCAACCACGAGCCGTGGGTGGCCTCCGTCGGATGGCACCTGCAGCTTCTTAAAACTGCTGTCTTTCCCTTCTCGAATTTGGGGTGTTACAATATCTCCCCCTTGGGATCATTCATCCTCGAATGAGATTCAAGTTAGTACGAAAAGAGTAGGAGAGGAACTAACAACCCAATCATCAATGCATTTTCATCTAAATGCATATAACTAAGGAGGAAATATCGACTCCAAGTAAGGACATAATTAAAACATCATAAGAGGGTGGAACTAAATCTAACAGCCCATCATGCATGCAATGGTATAAATGCACATATCTGAGGAGGAAGTATCAACTCCAAGCTAACCATACTCTTATCATCATATCATAAAACCCATATGCAACTCATACTCAAATGCATATATCCGAGGAGGAAACATCAACTCCAAACTAAAGCATGTTAAAAACATCATGTCATGTAGTCTATATGCAATTCATACTCAAATGCACATAAACATGTAGAAATTAATCAAGTTGACTCATTTTCTCAAAACTTAAGCTTTTCATGAACATGAATATAATGAGGAATCATGGGAATATCTAAGACACATGACACCAAAAAAAAGAGTAAACAATGAGTAACTCATTACCTCAAGCTAGAGTAGGGGTAGAAGGAAAAAGATGAGGATATCGGGACATCATATCGGCCTCGGCCTCCCAAGTATCACCCTCAACTAACTGATTCCTTCACAACACTTTCATGGAAGCAACTTCTTTGTTTCTCAATTTCTTGACTTGCCAGTCTAAAATCTCAACCATAAATTCATCATAAGAAAGATTCTCCTTAACTCCCAAACCTTCTAAAGGAACTATGGTTGTCGGATCACCAACACATTTCTTCAACATAGCGACATGGAAAACCAGATGCACCGATGCCAACTCATTAGGCAAATCCAGTTCATAAGCAACCTTACCAACACGTCTCAAAATATGATATGGGCCTACATACTGGGGTCCGTGGATCAGTCCACGAGCCGTGGATGGCCTCAGTCGGATGGCACCAGAAAATTCTGAAAACTTGCTATTTTGCCTTTTCTCGAATTCGAGGAGTTACACGTCTAGGGTATCCTTTGGGTCATGATAGAGACTTCTGCTATCTAAATCCAAGGGTGAGTAACTTCTTCCGGGCTACTACAAATTCCTTTTTTCCTTCCTTGTCTATTATTCGAACTCATACATTTCTGATTTGTCTTTTCCTTCTCTATTTTTGCGGTTGAATCCCGTATCCTAGACTGTTAGAGGTTTTAGTACTATGACTCCAATTTCAGGTTCAAGGTTAAACAAATTTATAAGACTAGATAGAAAATGAGAAGAATTCTATTTTATTCATAAGCTTATGAAGAATATATAGGTGCTTATACAATAATGAGTCCTAAAGTGATACAACAACTAATCCTAGTTGTACAAGAAGATAAATTCACGTTATATCTCTTTTACACCACCACAAATTAGTGTGGACATCGGCAATACCCAATTTGACAAGCATACGTTAGAAAGAAGCACACGGCAGTGGCTTGGTTAGGACATCAACAACCTGATTAACATCATTTAGGTGCTTCACTTCAACCTCTATGCATTGCACCAAGTCATAAAAAAAGTGGAAATCAATGGTAATATGCTTAATCTTGCAATGAAAGACATGATTTTCATAGAGGTATGTAGTTCCGATATTATCACAGAGTATGTGTTGTATGCAAGAAAGGGAAATGTGAAGTTTACGCAATATGTCTGTGATCAAGTTTGTTTCTGCAAGAGCAGCAACAAAAGCTCGGTATTCAGCTTCGGGGGATGACCAGAGACAGATTGTTATTTCTTAGAGGACCACAAAACACACATACTTAAAAAATATATAACATAGCCAGTTGTGGAAGTTCTATCAGTAGGGTCACCGGTCCAATCAGAATCAGAATACACCATAATCTGGTTATCAGTCTCACGGGTTATTTGAAGCCCAAAGGAAGAGATTTTATTGTGATATCGAAGTATACGCTTAACAGCCTTACAACTATTAACTTGAGGACAATGCATAAATCGAGATAGTTATTTACTATATAATGCGATGTCAAGCCCAGTGAAGGGAAAATGTTTTAGCCTGCCAACAATTTTCTGAAAGAGAGAAGCATCAACAATAGGATCAACCTAGTTTACACTAAGCACAGTAGAGACGGACATAGGAGTGGAAACTCCTTTGCTGTCTTGCATATTCGCTTCCTGGAGAAGGTCTTCTGTATACTTCTGTTGACACAGCAACAGGCCGCCTTGATACAACAGAACTTCAACACCAAAAAAAAATAGTTCAAGTGGTACAGGTCCTTGAAAGAAAAACATTGAGCAAGGGAATTGATAATTTCTTGAACACCATGATCACTATTTCTAGTAACAGTAATGTCATCCACATATACAAGGATATAAATAGTTAATCCTGAATTAAGGAAGATCAACAGAGATGATTTTGAGTGTGACTTACAAAAACCTTGTGTACCAGAAAGTTCTTGAGCTTGTTCTAGCAAGATCTAGGTGCATGTTTGAGACCGTAGATGGCTATGTTAAGTTTGTAGACATGACTGGACAAAGTTTGATGCTGAAAGCCAGGAGGTTGTTGCATATAAACACGTTCCTCTAAATCACCTTGCAAGAATGAATTATTTAAATTAAGTTGATGCAAACACCCTTTTCATTGAACAACAATAGTGAGAGCCAGGCGAACAGTTGTAGGCTTGACTACCGGACTAAAGGTTGAATGGTAATCAAGTCCAGGCCATTGAGTAAAGTATTTTTCAACTAAACAAGATTTATAACTATCAGCAGAGTCACCAGGATGATGCTTAATTTGAAAGAGCCACTGGCAGTCTACTACATTCTTCGAAGGATCGTTGGGAACCAAAGCCCATGTATGGTTTCTCACAAGAGCATAAAATTCAGTTTTCAAAGCAACATTCAAGTGGGGTTCACATTGAGCTTATTTATATGAGGAAGGTGTTTTCTAACTTGGAGAGGGAGCAAGAAAGCTAGGGTGCTGTTTGGGCTAATGGATATTATTTTTGGAACGCTCCATTGAGTGACTTGAGGTTGTGGTGGAAGGTGCAGTTGAAGTGGGTTTGATGGTCGTGTGGTTGAGTTGTGATAATAGCTGGCAAATATGGAGTAGAAGGAGGTTCCATGGGGTTGGGTACAGAAGGAAACAAATGAGTGTTTTGGCTGGCCAATGAGGGCAATGATTAGGGAGCTAAAGGTGGATTGCATCGTCGATAGTTAATTTGGGTAGGTTTTCCTTTTTAAGATTGGTAGTTTGGTTCAACGAAGAAGTATTGAGTGGTTGTCATGAATTATTGGATGAAACAATGACTTAATTATATATAGAATTTTGAGGAGAGTTGAAGAGAATACTTGAACTTTGGGATTGCTCTCTGTTTGTGGCGAGTGGCATGGGCGAACTTTTTGGGAAACGTCCACACGCAATAGTTGGAGGAACCATGTTCAAATTTTCAGCTTCACATGTGAAATTCAGATAATTTTCCTTCATAGTGTTTTCCCATGATTTAATTTGGAAATTTGATAGATGAGAGAAAATATTTTGAAAAGAAAAATTATTCTCAAATAATAAAACATCCATCTATAATTTTTTTTTTTAAAAATTAGATCAAAGCACCGGTGGCAATAATATTTCTTGGAAAAACCTAAGTATACACATGGAGTGAAACAAGGCTTAAGCTTATTTTTGGCATATGATCGAAGCCAAGGATAGAATAAACACACAAAAGTTCTTATAGAATCAAACTTTTGGGTATTTTGAAAAGTATTTCATGAGGGCAGTTATCTTTTAGGGTAGATGAGGGTAATTTATTGATGAGATAAACTGCCTGAAGGCAAGAAAAACTCCAAATAATTGGGGAAAGTAAGGCTTGATGAATTAATGTTTGGGAGGTTTCAACAACATCTCTATGGCGTCATTCAACTTCAACTACAATTTGAAGTTTATAAGGAGGTGAAGCATGATGTTCAATACCATGTATTTTTAATAGGGATATAATCCATCAAATTAACCACCACCATCAGTGTAAAAGGAGAGATTTTTTGTATTAAAGTGACGTTCAAGTAATGGATGTAGACTTTTAAAAACATCTTGAACTTCAATGTTATTTTTCATAGTTTATATCCACATATATTTTAAAAATTCATCAACAAACAAAGCACTTTAACATTTTTTATCAACGGATAACACCGGGGAAGGTCCCCATAAATTCCTGTAAATAATTTGCAGTAGTTGTTGAGTTTGCAATGTATTTTTCAAAAAAAGGTAACTTATGCATTTTATTTAAATTGTAAAAATTACAAACTGAAGAATTTTTTGAATTAGAAAATGGAAATGAAAACTTTTATTACAGTTTGTGTAAACTTTGACAATTTTGATGCCCCAATCATCGATACCACATGTCAATAGGAAGACGACGAACTACCAAATATAATTGAGGTTTAGATATGTGTGTAGTGTCTTGCGGCAACTTGTAAGGCCCAATCTGTATTCTGCCCACACCAGAGGCGCCCCCATAGTCAGATCCTTCATAAGAAAATTAACAGGAAAAAAATTAATATTTATTTTGTTGTCATTAAAAAACCTAAAGACAGAGAGAAAATTTCTTTTTATGTCTGGGGCACAAAGGGTATCATTTAGTTTGAAGCTTTTATTTGATTCACATAAGTGAGTGTTACCGGTGTAGAAATTGGAATGGTATTACCATTTCCCGTTGATATCTCTACGGGTGCGTGGTAGTCTTGAGAAGTGGCCAAGCTGCGAGCATCAATTATGATGTCATGGTTGTCCTTGGAATCAATAATCCATGGATTTTGTTGCTATGGAAACTAAGAAGCATAATTTGCACGAGCCTGAAAGTGGTTGTTAGACTAGGATCTACACACTTTGCCAGTGTGACCAGCGCGATCACAGAGTTGATAGCGAAGGAAATTATCAGTGTTTTGGGGCTACTGGTTTCGACGAGAGCTCTAGTACTGGATATTTGACTAGTCTCGGGCTGTCTAGGAACGCCATTTTGGCTACTTGCGAGGTATTACCTGCCTGCTCTTGGTTGTTGTTATTTCTTGAAGGTTTTTGGTTGTTTATTTGAGCAATTGCAACAGTAATTTATGGCATTCGTTTGGATTTTTCATGCATAAGAAAGATATCACGGTCAAGCCGTTTCTCATAAATTTCCTCATAGGTGATAATTGTTTCACATGCCCGGATGGTTGCATATACAGTGTCATAGTTGGTACCAAGGCCTTGGAGGATTCTCACAGTAAGTTGCACATCAGTGATTGTTTCTCCACCGATCGCAAGTTCATCACAAATTGAACGTCTGTCACGTAGATAGTCAGTGAAAAGTCTAGAATCTTTGTTAGTACGAACTGTTGATCTTTGAGACTGATAATTCTTGTATGTGATTTATTGGCGAAGGCACTGTGCATGAATTCCCAAGCTTTATGTTTCAATTTGGCTGTTGCGACAGTTGATGCAAGTGTAGGTTTTACCGATGCTAAGATGGCATTTTGGAAAAATTGGTCTTGACGAAACCAGTTCAATTAAGCTGGATTCGGATTGCTTTTATTGTTTGCTGTAAGTGTGATTGGAGGAGCAACAATTATGCCATCAAGATGACCAAAAAGGTTAAGTATGTGCATAAGCATCGACATTTGTGCCTTCCAGATGGTGAAGTTATGGCTGACAGAAAGTTTGATAGGTAATTGAGAAGCAAGACTAAACTGCACGATGATAGTGTTGCTGGCTGTGTTATCTGCTTTAACAACAGTTGTATTGGGGGCCATTTTTGCGGGAGGCAGCCGCTAGGGTTAGAGGAAAAAAATTGGGATCGTACTCGTGTGAGCTTTTAGACCCCTGATACCATAAAACAACTTATAAGACTAGAATGAGAATGAAAAGAATTCTATTTTATTCATAAGCTGATGAAGAATATATATAGGTGGTGATACAATAATGAGTCCTAAACTGATACAACAACTAATCCTAGTTTTACAAGAAGATAAATTCACGTTATATCTCTTTTACAAGGGAGTTAATTCTGCATTTGTTTTGTTGAATTGTCGAGTTTATGAAACTCAACCTTTTAGTTTTTTTGAACTGTTTTACTAGTAATTCATATCATGACTTGTTTTTTTAAATGGTTTGATGGGTTAAGTTCGGTTGGTAGTTTCGTATCTCACGAAAGTGTTAGTTTGGGTGTCACTCATGACAGGTCAGGCTTGTGATAGAAGAGTAATTGAAAACTCATAAGATTTTAAATTTTAATTACATGTCTAATTGCGTGACTAAAGTGTCATCAATGAAGAATTAATGTCATGTTACATATGTTATAACATGATAATAGACAATTATAATTTTTTAGAAGTGTACTAAAATAACAAAATAAGAATAAAGCATTAAGTGAAGGTTGAAAATTAAAAAGAATCTACCGGGATTGCTTATGATAATCCCATGTCTTCACCGCGAGATGGTTTTAAAAAGCCTAGAAAAATTATAACACTCCTAAAAATTTGTGCAAATCACATATAATAAAATATTACCAATCCAAAAAGGCTCATGATTTAATCCTATTGTGAGACGATAAAACTCTAGGCACTAGAGAAGGACAAGAAAAATGTAAAATTCTTTAGATTTTTAATTTTAATTAGATGTCCAATTGTGTTACTAAAGTATCATCAATGAGGAATTAATGTCACATGATGTATGTTACGACATGATAATAGACGGTTAGTATTATTTGTAAGTGTACTATAATGACAACATAGGAATAAAATATGAAGTAAGGGTTGAAAATTAAAAAGAAACTAATGGGATTGCACATGATGATCTCGTGTCTTCATCGTGAGAAGGCATTAAAAGGCATAGCCAATTATAATAAACCTAAAAAATTATGCGAAAATCACATATAATCTAACATTACCAATCCAACTCATGATTTGAGCCGATTGTGAGAACACAAAAAACCAGGCACGAGATAAGGACAAGATGAACGCAAAACCCATTAGATTTTGAATATTAATTACACATCGAATTGCGTAACTAAAGCGTCATGAATGGAAAATAATGGAACATGATGTATGTTACAATATGATAATAGACACTTAGTATTATTTAGATGAGTACTAAAATGATTAAATAGGAATAATATATCATCTGAAGGTTGAAAATTAAAAAGAATCTACCGGGATTGCTCATGATGATCATGTGCCTTCATCGTTAAAATGTATTAAAAGGCCTAGATAAATTATAATACACCTAGAAAATCATGTGAGAAGACAAATCCAACATTACCAATCCATAAAGCCTCGTGATTTGAGCCTATTGTGAGAAGACAAAGATCTAGGCACTAGAGAAGGTCATGAAAAAAAATTTATATAACAAATCAAGAAAATATCATGAAAAACTTACCTAGGCATGTCAACGGGCCTCACAATGACAAGCCCACCACAAGAAGACAATATTTCAGACCAAAATTTGGGCTCATACCGAGACAGAATAACAAGGGTTTCGTTACTATAAATAAGAGAGAGCCTACATGAATCACTTACATCTTCCATTTTTTACTCCTCCGGACCTAACCCAAATGAAAAATAACTCAATCATGTATTTTTCTAAACACAAGAAAATAAATAAGAAACTCATTTATTTTTCTAGAAAATATTTTTCATGCAACACGTTTTCCTTTCATAGAAACACACCATACGTTGTAATTCATGTGTCAGATTTTGTTTTACCAATGTAATGATACAATTAGATATTTTATATTTTAAAATAAAATTATTTATGAAAAAATAGTTGAATACTTGAATAAACTTTAATATGCGTATATAAATCACTAAAATTACATTATTTTTTCAATTTATTTGTCTTAAGTACATATTTCGCAAGTATCAAATCAAAATTTATCAATACCATATGTTCTACTATCCTTTGTAATTAAGTTTTCAATTATGACATTTTGGCCACAATAGTGTTTCACACTATTCTTTTAATACTACTTCCTCTTTCTCAAAATACTTGTCCCCCTTACTAAATATATTTTTCATCCAAAACAAACTAAATTATTTTCTTATTGTTTTTTTAGTGTGCTAATGGTTGTGCAATTTGACTCAGGTGCATATTTTTGGATTCAAGGTATGCCTCTATTTCAAGAAGTTTGTGTCCACATTGTAATCGTCTTGAGTCTAGCGAAGGGGAATTCACAACTTGTGAGGTGGGTGTGTATCTTGGGTGGACAATGGGACTCACATGGAATGACCTATCTAAGTGGATCTCCAATTGGGGAGTCCTCCACTTGCTACTGACGGTGAAGAACACAACAAATGCCCGATTCTTCTGAGTGATGACGAGGAGTCTAAGAGAACATTGAAGTTGATGGGAAGAATATTTTTGGAGATTTTGATTATCCTATGAATGTGAATATTGGAGAAGATGTTAACAGTAGAAAGAAAATTTGGATGGTGGAGCCTTCGTGTCATGACCAAAGTATACCTTAGGTGTAACATGGCTTATAGAACCGTGAAAGGTTCTACACAAGTCACTTAACAAACATATTACAAGATAATAGAAATAAAGATTTGTAAGAAGCATTCTCATATCATAAAAAAGTTTGACAAAGCGGAAGTCTAACATAGTCTCAACAAGCCATCTAATGCATCAAAATAAGTGGTTGGGACGTAACCCATACACCATATACAATTTCTGAAATACAGAAAAATTATAAAAGTGTCTTGGTCCTAATAACATGAAGACTCATCAATATTTGAATCGACAAGGGAGATAAACTAGCCACAACTATGCGAGTTAGACCCTATATTAATGAAACAATGTAGGCACAAGTATGCATTAGTACATGGAATCTATTAAGTATGATAGCAATGCATAAATGATATGAAATCATGCTAAAAGGACTTTACACAACATACAATGACCAAGCTAACGCATAAGATATGAGGTTAGAAAATACAAGTCATAATCATGGTCAATGCAAGCTTAACATATTTGAAACACTTGGTGAGATACTTTGAAAGCAACCTAGTTCATTATTGTGGGATGTTTACTATTAGCCGACATAGACCGTGTGAGCTAAAACATGGAATTCAGTGTCTATTCCACACCAAAAAGAGATGTCCTACTTGCCAAGGTAAGGACCTGTCACGACCCGAGCCTACACCCTGGACGTGGCCGGCACTTGAGAACCATTGCTGGTCCCCAAGCGAACCCTTATCCTGGCTGACTACAAGCGGAAGACTAACTCAAGCATACAAAAGCTTAAAAACTGAATAAAAAGAATATATTC
>JAJONR010009424.1:0-31311 GCA_029582245.1 Solanum etuberosum
AAACAGTGCAACATGCATATTGTAAT
The DNA here is from genome assembly GCA_029582245.1 of Solanum etuberosum. NCBI lineage: Eukaryota > Viridiplantae > Streptophyta > Magnoliopsida > Solanales > Solanaceae > Solanum > Solanum etuberosum. The sequence continues at coordinate 27 of JAJONR010009424.1, forward strand.
AGCAAATGAAGAACATCACAAAATGTCTTATGTGCTTGTGAATTTAATATTCTATTTACCTTCGTTGTCGATGATTGGAAAGGTACCGCACATGACAGTAAAATTTTTTAGAATACACTTGTTAAGTTGTCATGATCCAAAATCTAGGTTTGATGACACTCTCTTATCCTACTAAAATAGGTCAGCCTAATTAACACTTGAGAAGGATAAATGTGGAAGTAAGAAAAAAATTAAGAACTAAACATAACATAAGCATTGCAGAAATCATAACATAACAAAACCTGCCCCAAAAATCTTATGTCACGTGTACAAGTCACTACTTATTACAATAGATTCAATAAAAACATAAGTCTGAATGTCTACAATACTAGAACAGTAGAAAGACAAAATCAAGATTATGTGACGTCTGTCAGGATGACAAGCAACTACCTCACAAACTCCTAAAATGGGCCTCGGACGAATATGCAGGAGAGATAATCCGGGCTTGTAACCTACACAAGTATAGAAATCAATGGAGTGAATACCAACACAAAAAACGTACTCATCAAGCATCCCTACCTGAACCTAAGTCAAGTAATACCGAACACAAGTACCCTGACACACCATTCAAACTTCCACATACTACAACCTCCACAGAAATTAGAACCATCACATCCTAACAGTTTCACAAGTAATATATATAGTACAATAAAGGTAGTACATAACAACCGATACATCAGAATGTTTATAGCATCATCCCAACCTTTCAGGTTCAAATAACCACGAACTATAGCAACTCACTCACAAATATCAAACAATGATGAGGAGGTGCAATGCAATGTAATGCAGAATATCATATAGAGTAATGCATGTTTGTCCTAACGATATACACCCGTTGCATATCATCACCGGATCCATGAGGGACTCACAAGGTCCATGCATCCACCGAGACCATTTTTCATCGACATAAACATCACTTGTTGGAATCATTTCCCATCGACATAAACCTAACTTGCCAGAACCAGTTTTTATCGGCATAAAAATCACTTGCCGAAATCATTTGTCATCGACATAACAAGGATCCACATCGCATAATAGTTTTTCAAAACCAATGCAAATAGGCATGTTCACATGCAATATGAGTGGATGATAAATTCAACATCAGTTACAATCACACATAATCATGGAAAATCGTCAAAAGTGAGTCAATATAACCATCCAAGTCACTCGTGGCACATCACACGTTATTATATCAACGAATTCATTTTATTCCCACATGATCATTACTAATATCTGGACAACATTTGATAACAATTTTAACAGACGAGGACCTCCACTATTCCCAATTACTCTCAATCAAATAAAAAGGAATACAAAGTTTAATACACTTAACAAAAGGTCATATAGGTTCACTTGTCTTAAAAGAGAATAAAATAAACTCAACACTTGAGTCTTCCCTCTACGATGAGCCTCCTAATCCACAAATATAATCAATTGAAGAATCTCCTTGAGAAATTATGAACATCGATACCCATAATACTGATTTTTGAAATCAGGTTCAAATCAACCCAAAATGACAACCCCAAAGACTAAGGGTAATTGTAGAATTTTTATAGAAAAATATAATTCTCAATGAATTTGAAACTCACAAATGAAATCATAATGAAAAACGAGTTGAAATTATCCTTAAACTCACATTTTAAGAATTTTATTAAAATTCCAGGTAAATTGGTCTTCATGAACGTGGTAACTCTTCTGCGATCGCCGAGACCAAACGAAATAACCCTTCGCGAGCATGGTCGTTACTCCGTGAATATGGAGGTCAGCACCTCCACCCTCTACAATCACGGCCAAAGCCTCGCGAACACATGGGATAAAACACAAGGCATAAAAACATTAATCGAATGGACCCCCAGAATGAAAACGCAAAGGAGGCACTAGAAGACACAAAACAACAAACACTAAGACATAAAAACATTCACCAAATGGACCCTCATAATCCATTCAGAATCTTGAGCACATAAATCAAATATACTACCCAACTAAGTTTGACGTTCCAGACTCAATGGAACTATTGAAACACAGATTTGGGATTTCCTTGAGCTTGCACTCGTTAAAGCCACAACTTACCAATTTTCACCAAAAAAGACTAAAATGCCCTCAAAACCTCTATGAATAATTCAAGATCTCACAAAGACCTAAAATAAGATTTTGAATCTAACGGAAATCCAATCTGAGCAGTCATATTTTGAATGTTGACTAAATTCAACTCTTAACCTAAATTTACTTAAGCTTCCAACTCAAGGGCTCGAATCCACGTAAAGACTCTAAAATTGAAAATAGCACTCCTAAGACAAATTATGCATTCAATAGCTAATGAAACTAACAAAATTCCATTCCGAGACTACTAGCTCCGGTTATTGACTAAACTCACTTATATCAACTGAAGAGTCTCCAAAACTCTAAAACTTCAAAAAATCACAACTTTTTTATCCCACTAAGAAACTGAACTCATAACTTGATCCAACATTACTCGAAACTACTATTAGAAGGGGTAAAACGATAATTTTCTAAAAATTTCCAAAAATGACCTTGAGGGTCATCAGATTATGTGTCACTAAAAATTATGTTCGTCCTCGAACATTAAGTAAAAAGTATCTGAAGCTTCAAAAAGCTGGGGGTATCTTGCACGCATATCAGACTGTCTCCCAAGTAGCCTTCCCAATCAAACGTTGCTTCCATTGATCTTTTATAGAAGAAATCTCCTTAGTCCTAAGCTTGCGAACCTGCCTGTACAAAATAATTATAAGCTCCTCTTGAAATGTCAAGTATAGATCCAAAATCACATAATCAAGTGAAATTACATAGGACTCATCTAGCACAAACTTCTGAAGCATAGAAACATGGAAAACAGGATGAACAACAGAAAAACTAGCTGGCAAGGCCAATTTATAGGCAACCTCTCCAATACGCTTTAAGATCTCAAATGGGCCAATAAACCTAGGTCTACGTTTTCCCTTCTTCCCAAACCTCATCACACTCTTCATGGGTGATACCTTGAGCCACACGTTGTCACCCTCCATAAACTCTAAGGCTCAAACCCTCATGTCAGCATAACTTTTATTCCTACTCTAGGCTGTCAGTAGCCTGGTCTGAATCAAATGAACCTACTCCATGGAATCCCTAAGAAAATGCATATCCAAGGTACTCAACTAAACGGCATTGAAACAATCAATCAGAGATCTGAACCTCCTACCATACAATGCCTAAAAAAGGGACATCTAAATATTAGAATAATAATTGTTGTTGTAGGAAAACTCTGCTAAGGGTAAGTTGTTCTCGACGAGAACCAAAATCAATCACACATGCCCGAAGTATGTCCTCCAATACCTGAATCATCTGCTCAAACTGCCCATCAGTCTAGGGGTGGAAAGTGGTACTCATGTCGAATCGAGCACCCAGTCCATGTTGTAAATCCCTCTAAAAGTGCGAAGTAAAGAGAAGCCTCAACCGGAAATAATAGAAACATGTACTCCATGCAATCGAACTATATGGTTGAGATAGACCTGAGCCAACTTCTCGGTCGTATACTTCACCTGGACTGGAATAAAGTGAGATGAATTAGTGAATCTATCAACAACACCCATATCGAATAATAACCACCCACGGTGGTAGGCAAAACAACCATGAAATCCATAGTGATACATTTCCATTTCCAAGTAAGAATGGGCATCCTCTAAGGCACACAACTAGGTCGTTGATGCTCACACTTGACCTGTTGGAAGGTCAAACGCTTGGCCACAAACTCAACTATGTCCTTATTCATACCAACCAATAATGTTGAATCAATTCATAGTACATCTTGAATGCTCATAGGTGAATAAAATACCTCGAACAATGTGCTTCCTCCCCAATCAATCTTATCAAGTCACCTACCTTAGACACACAAATAGTGAATCCAATCCTTAACACCCCCGCAAAATCAAGTACCATTTCCTTAGCTTCACCCCATATCACCTTGTCTCGAATGATGCATAATTTCTCATCCTCAAATTGGTCCTCTTGAATATGGTCAATCAATTAAGATCGGGCCTCCACAAAGGCAAGAACAGCTCCATCCTACGAAATCTGCAACCGAACAAGGTCATTGGCTTGTTTCTTGAAATCTCTAGCCAACGGTCGCTCCTCAACTTGGGTCAAGGCAAGACATCACATACTCAAACGCTTCCTACTCAATGCATCTGCTACCATATTTGGCTTGCCCTAGTGGTATAAAATGGTCATGTCATAGTCCTTCAACAACTCCAACCACCTACACTACCTTAAGTTAAGATTCATAATATGTATTGAAGTCTTCTATGATTTGTGAAAACCTCGCAATGCACACCATACAAATAATGACTCCATAACTTTAGCCAACATACCACCACCGCTAACTCTAAGTCATGGGTATGATAGTTTTTCTCATGAGTCTTCAACTATCTAGAAGCATATACAATCACTTTTCCCTTCTGCATCAACACACCACCCAAGCCAACTCCCGAACCATCATAATACGCAATAAAATCCACACACTTCTAAATTAGAGTCAAAATTGAGGCTGAAAACAACAAAGTCTTAATGTCACGACCCAGACCTTCGTGATTGGCACCCACACTAACCCTCCGGTGGGAGAACCATTACTACAACCCGACTAAACAACTTAACGAAAAACTAGGCCTTTAAAGATACAGAAACAGTTTTAAATATCTAAGGAAATATGTAGTTTCCATAAACTCTGAAAGTTTAACAAAACAACTACTAAAACATTTGCGGAAAACACCCCTAGAAACTGAAAGTGATTGTTCCAAAACTCTGATTAACAAACAAGTCTAAGAAAAAGGGGCGTAAACTCAAAAACTAAACAAGACACACTAAACAAATAGTCTGAGTCTGAAAAGAGTAGACTTAAACAAGAGAGATCCATGAAAGCCTGAAAGAACTGGCTCACCCTTAAATCTGATCACGCTCAATAGTCACCTAACTGAGGTATGTTTGTGGCCGTCTGAAGATGCCGTGTACTCAACAAAGAAAGAGCAAGTGCAGTATCAGTACACAACCACAGTGTACTGGTAGGATCATACGGCCACTCCCATAAGCACAATACACACAAGTCATTACAACATAATAAGCATACATATACAGAATACAGTTCAGTCATCAATTTAAAGCAACATATCGTCTTTCATTATCAATGCCAAGTAGAAATAACATAACAATCACAATGGTCCTCTCATGGAACCCACGCCCAAACTGTTAGTGTGTCGGATCATGACACCCGATCCCATGCATGTGTCGGAACGTGACACCCGATCCAATTTATATATCGGAACGTGACACCTGATCCAATGTATGTGTCGGAACGTGACATCCGATCCAATGTATGTGTCAGAACTTGACACCCGATCCAATGTATGTGTTGAAACGTGACATCCGATCCAATATATGTGTCAGAACGTGACATCCGATCCAATCAGCACAACCACAATCACAATCACACCCATAGTGAACAATACTCAAATCATACAATCAAGTAATAGGTTCATGGCATGTATCATTCGTAGATAATCATTTCATTAGGTTTGATTCACATTTCCCTATTCACATACACGCATGCGTACAATGTAGCAATCAACTGGCATATATCACATAAACAGGAAATCAAACCATTACCTACCTCGAAACCAAGGTTGAATCCTCCTAAGACTCTTGAGCCTTCCCTTTCTGGATTCTTTTCGGTTGTTCGTGGTCTAAAAACAATCAATTAAGCAAGGATCAACAATTAAGGTCTAATTTACCCGGATTATAACAAACCCAATAACCCAAAACCAAACCCATGATCCTAAGGTGCATCTAGGGCTTTTTCCCACCATCAACTTCAGGCCAAAACCCTCCCCCAACGATAATTACCCATGAATCTAAGTTCTGCGGATCAAAATACAGATTAGGAGAGTAAAATCCTTACCTTTAGTACCAAAAGTCATGGAAAACTATCAAGAAATCGCCCTGGGTCATCTCCTAGCTATTAAGGATGAAGTTTGCAGAAAAATAATGAAATTAGGGTTTTTTCCCGACTTAAGTCGTGACTGGCCCGCCACAGCGGGACCTAACCCGCCACAGCAGCCCCGCCCTGGCGGCTTGCATGGAGACAGAAAGTTGGAATTTGAGTTCCAAACTCCCATTTCACAACACACCTTCAACACTTGACGTTCAACAACTACCTGTTTACGCTAAGATCAGTTTCGGGAGTTCTACTCGCCCGAATTCAATTCTGTAAAGTCATACGTTCTCCCTAACGTCTTGGCTATCGACTCATGTGATCAAATTCGTAATTAAATCTCTCATTCATTACAAGATTTCCCTAGACCTCACCTGACTCAGTATTCGTCCAAATCCAGACTAGGCTAGGAATTCCCAAGTCACTACTCAAAAGTTTTTTGGCCCAAATTCTTTCCCCATTGGCTTTTTCATAACAACGGGAATAGGTCGTTACAATAGATACCAATTTACCCGTCACTCATCTCCGAGTAATAAACTAGGAAAAACTTGCTAAGGTACGAGTAGAGTAGTATCAGAATCGTCGAATAGCTGGGGATACTTGTCTCGCATGTCCTTCACGGTTTCCCAAATAGCTTCCACATCCGGTCGATGCTTCCATTGAACTTTTCACAGACTTTATCCCTTGGTCCTCAGCTTCCGGACATCGCGATCAAGAATTGCAACCAGTTCTTCCTCATACTGAAGGTCTTTGTTTAACAAAACTGAGTCTCACTTTATGATGTAATCTTTGTCCCCATGATACTTCTTCAACATGTACACATGGAACACTGGATGGACTCCAGATAGGCTAGGCGGTAAAGCCAACCTAGAAGCCACTGGCCCTACACAGTCAAGAATCTAAAATGGCCTGATGTATCGAGGACTAAGCTTGCCCTTCTTGCCGAATCTCATCACCAAATCAACCCCCAAAGGTTTAACATTTTCAGCCTCAAACCAACCAATTGAATACCTACACATCCTCCCATACAATGCCTCAATGAAGTCATCACAATACTCGAGTGATAAATATTGTTGTATGTAAACTTAACTAACAACAAAGCTATTCCCAATAACCACCAAAGTTGATCGTACAAATGTCTGCAACATGTTATCAAGGACCTTGACACAATCATTAGGACGAATCCGTTCTCACATAACCATGATAAAATCCTAAGCAATGCTCGCTACAATTAGAGGTGCACCTGAACCAACCAACACACACTCATAATACCCAAACAATCGTAGTTCTTATCAACATCTCCATCTCACAACATAAATTCCCACGAGCTTAAGTTATAAAAAATTGATCTTTAGACATCAGCTACTCATCGAGGAATATGTCCAAGCATACAAACCCTCTAACAACACTATCAAAATGCTAGACTAGTAATTGTGATAGTAGATTACCCTTAAGAACAGTAGAATTGGACCCAATGATACCCACACTCAACCACACATAATCGATACATGACCTTGACGAGTAGATGAATATTAAGATTGTCAGACAACCATAAATACGCATGGTAGCTCTTCTATAAATTCTCAAAGAAAGGTGGTACATGTAGAACCACTAGAATACTTTAACAACTCCAAGACAACACCAAATATGTCATCTGAATTAACCAAGTCTTCCCAATCATCCCACTCAACCAAGAGAATATTGCAGGATCGATATACCTGATCCATCACTAGAGATCCACCCACAAAAGTGAAAACACACGTGAGCATAGCTAGTGAATCATACTCATAACCATGTACAAAATAAATAGATGGTCACATAAGAATTTACAGAATAATTATTGAATAACACTAAAGGTTTTCCTCTGAAGAGCCGATATCAGCCATTTCCATTCAGTTGACTCCACATACTCTTCACATCATTCCACTGAAGCCCACACTCTCAATACTAACAACCATCATAAACACTCCAACCATTTACCTTACTCTAAACCAACACTTTTAAATGAAAACCTTTCTTAGGTACTTCACAATCAACAGTAATAAACTTTACGACTCAACCCAGGTGTAAGTCCTTTCAAATGCTCAATACCTGATACAATTGATCATCCTAACCTTGCAAATTCATCCTTGACAAAATATATCACCACGAATGTAGACTTACAATGAAAAATCTGAATTGTAAATTCAACCGTATAACACAATCCCCTTATCTATCAACATTAGCTTATACCTTGAAGATTTTTATGAATTCATGGATCTTCACTTATCATTGATCGCCTCTCCATCAATTTTACAATATCTTTCGCTAAAAATTCAATCGCACTCATTACTAAACTCAAAAACAAAAACAAAGCACTTATCATCACACTCGAGCTAATGTCTGTACACTCCTTTCTCACATCTTTTTCAATAGTTTTTAACCAATCTGCTGGACCCCTAACAGTATTACCATAGACACAGCAAAATGAATGAATTCACGCGTCTCTGAACCCAATTATCTACCCCTCTGAAGATACCTCTTTAGCCTTTGCAATCAAATAAAATATTCTTGGTCTCACCTCTCTCTAAAGGTTATACTACATCCCATTATTTTTTCTTCATTATGACTCTAGCTCTTTTAAATTCTATTCGAGTGGTGTCCCTACCATCTGTTAAAACTTTCCATACAACCACGTTACTCACCAAATATTCGAAAACCACACCTTAGATACTCGCAAGTCGTAATTACTATACAAAATTTTCTTAACCAACAATCTTATTATACAGTTGCATCCCACCACAATCCATCATGAAATCTTATTACCATTATGCTCAGTTATCCTGGATATCACTAAGAAGTCAACCTTTTCATCGACATGACACCTCAAACTCAGGTATACCCATCAAATTCAAAGGACTAACTATATTTTATACGCACTTTCTTACTAAAATCTCCAATTGCCTTCACCCAAGTATACTAAATGGGACTTTCTTTATCCATAAGCTTGTCATTTCGGTATCAATCCACTCCCTTATGGATTAAGATAAAATTGTCAGTCCTCATACTACCATCCTTCTTCTTAACAAACAAGACAGGAGCACCCCACGGGGAAGCACTAGGACGGATGAAGCCTTTATCAAGAACCTCTTGGATTTGAGCTTTTAAGCTCTCTCAATTCTGCCGGAGCCATGTGATAAGGAGGAATGGAGATGGGGGTGAGTGAAACGTTCCAAGTCAATGTAGAAATCTATATCTCTATTCGGAGGCATACCAGGCAAATCGGTAGGAAACACTTTCTTGAATTCAAACACTACAGGAATAGACTCAATAGAGGGAGACTCAACATCAATATCCTGAATATGATCCAAATACGCCCAACACCCCTGCCCCACCAGTTTCCTAGCCCGCACGAAAGTTATGACCTTAGCTGGCTTAGGCTTGTACACCCCATCCCACTCTAACCTTTCCCTACCCGGGATCTCTAGAGTTACCGACTTAGTATTACAATTAAGCACAGCATAATAGAGGGACAACCAAGTCATGCCTAAGATTATAACAAAGTCAGTCATATCCAGAATAACCAAATCAGTCGAAGTCTGAAAACCCATAAACAAGACAGGATAAGCATGATACACATGGGTGACTATGACAGACTCTCCAACTGGGGTGGAAATATGGATGGGGGCATCAAGTACATCACAAATCACATTAAATCCCAAGGCACACTGAATTGACACATATGACTAAGTAGAACCCGGATCAAACAAAATAGTAGCCATCCGGTCACAGACAAGAATGGTGCCTGTAATCACTGCGTCAGAAGACTCTGCCTCTCTCTTACCCGGAAAGGCATAACACTGAGCCCTGTCATCTTGACGGGCAACCTCCTTGCCTGGCTGCACTGCTCCTCTACCTGCATTACCGCTGCCTGTGGGTACCACTGCTCTGGTCTGCTGCGGCACGGGGTCAGGCATGCGCGGTTGGGAAAAATCTCTGCTCATAAGTCCAAGTTCTCCACAATTATAACACACTAAATAACTTAACCAAGTAAGCATCGTTGCTATTGAAGTAGTCGTATCATGATCCTTTTTGATATACACTCAATCTAGGAAATCATAGTAGAGATTCTAACCTCAATTGTCGCAATATAATTTCATCATTTACTAAGCAATCCATACATATTATGACAACAATAATAAATACATTTTCCAAAGTAATGGTGTTCATTATATAGCCTTCCCTTACAAAACTTCTTGAATGTTGTCACCTTGGCAAAGTCTTCTGGCTTCACCCTCTCTACTTCTTATCCCTCAAAGTTCAGGGTATATACTTCTCCTTAAAGAAAGCTATAAAATGTTTTCCAAGTCATGAGTAGTGCATTTACTGATCGGCACTTAACATGAGACCACCACTACATTTTGGCGTCTCTCTTGAACTGATATATCATAAACTCAACACCAAATCACTCTACCTTATCTATCTTATGAAGAAGCTCATGACAAACAACCAGAAAATCATAAGAATCTTCAGATTCAGTACCCATGAAGAAGGAAAGTTTCAACCTTAAAAACATAAATAAAACCTCGTGTTTGTCACTAGTCATTACATGCCCACAGTAAATCGGGGAAACAGGCCTATTGTCAAGGACACATCCTCTCTTGCTAGTGTTGGTGTTACCACTTTTGTTGCTCTAGTTCTGACCATAGAGTGAAGGAGGAAAGATACCAATTTGTATCACCCAGATACCAATTTGTATCACCCAGTAGCACGAAAGGAGAAAAGAAAGAGAGATTTCCTAAAGTCCTATAGCCTCTCGAATAAAAGTACAAACTTTTATGTACCGTTCCGCAAGACTCTACTAGACTCGTTTTGGTACAATGATATCAACGAACCTAAGGCTCTGATACCAACTTTGTCATGACCCAGACCGTCGTGATTGGAACCCACACTAACCCTCCGGTGGGAGAACTATTACTACAACCCGACTAAACAACTTAACGAAAAACTACGCCTTTAAAGATACAGAAGCAGTTTTAAATGTCTAAGGAAATATGGATTTCCTATAAACTCTGAAAGTTTAACAAAAAAGCTACTAAAACATTTGCGGAAAACACCCCAAGAAATTGAAAGTCATTGTACCAAAACTCTGATTAACTAACAAGTCTAAGAAAAAGGGGCGCAGCCCCGAAAACTAAACAAGACACCCTAAACAAATAGTCTTAGTCCGAAAAGAGTGGACTTAAACAAGACAGATCCATGACAGCCTGAAAGAAATGGCTCACCCTTGAATCCGGTCACGCTCAATAGTCACCTAGCTGAGGTTTGTCAGTAGGCGCCTGAAGATGGCCTGTACTCAACAAAAAAGAGCAAGTGCAGTATCAGTACACAACCACAGTGTATTGTTGGATCACGCGGCCACTCACATAAGCACAATACACATAAGCCATTAAAACATAATAAGCATACATATACAGAATACAGTTCATTCATCAATTTAGAGCAACATACCATCTTCCATTATCAATGCCAAATAGACATAACATAACAATCACAATGGTGCTCTCATGGAACCCACGCCCAAACTGTTAGTGTGTCGGAACGTGACACCCGATCCCATGCATGTGTCGGAATGTGACACCCGATCCAATGTATGTGTCAGAACGTGACACTCGATCCAATGTATTTGTCGGAACGTGACACCCGATCCAATATATATTTCGAAACGTGACACCCGATCCAATGAATGTGTCAGAACGTGACACCCAATCCAATGTATGTGTTGGAATGTGACACCCGATCCAATGTATATGTCGGAACGTGACACCAGATCCCATCAGCACAAACACAATCACAATCACACCCATAGTGAACAATACTCAAATCATACAATCAAGTAATAGGTTCATGGCATGTATTGTTCACACATAATCATTTCATTAGGTTTGATTCACATTTCCCTATTCGCATACACCCATGCATACAATGTAGCAATCAACTAGCATATATCACACAAACAGGAAATCAAACCATCACCTACCTCGAAACCAAGGTTGAATCCTCCTAAGACTCTTGAGCCTTCCCTTTCCGGATTCTTTCCGCTTGTTTGTGGTCTAAAAACAATTAATTAAGCAAGGATCAATAATTAAGGTCTAATTTACCCAGATTATAACAAACCCCAAGACCAAACCCATGATCCTAAGGTGCAGCTAGGGCTTTTTCCTACCATCAACTTCAGGCCAAAACCCTCCCCCAATGATAATTACCCAAGAATCTAAGTTCTACGGATTGAAATATGAATTAGGAGAGAAATCATTCCCTTTAGCACCAAAATTCATGGAAAACTGTCAAAAAATCACCCTGGGTCATCTCGTAGCTCTTAAGAATGAAGTTTGCATAAAAATAATGAAATTGGGGTTTTCCCCGACTTAAGTCGCAACTGGCCCGCTACAGCGGGACCCAACCCGCCATAGCGGCCCCACCCTGGCGGAACTAACCCCACCTTGGCGGCTTGCACGAAGACAGAAAGTTGGAATTTGAGTTCCAAACTCCCATTTCAGAACACACCTTCAACCCTTGACGTTCAACAACTACCCGTTCACGCTAAGATCAGTTTCAGGAATTTGACTCGCCCAAATTTGATTTCGTAAAGTCGTACGGGCTCCCTAACGTCTTGGCTATCCACACATGTGATCAAATTCGTAATTAAATCTCTCATTCATCACCAGATTTCCCTAGACCTTACCTGACTCAAATTTTGTCCAACTCCAGACTAGGCTAGGAATTCCCAAGTCACTACTCAAAAGTTTTCTGGCCCAAATTCTTTCCCCATTGGCTTTTTTATAACGACGGAAATAGGTCGTTACACTTAAACTTTTAAAATCTCACCTCGCATTCATCGGACCACTAGAAACCCACACTCTTTTGAGTCAAACTGGTCGATAGGGCTATAATAGAAGAAAATCCATGTACAAACCTTATATAGTAACCAGTCAAACCTATAAAACTATGAATCTTAGTGGGAGAAGTTGGCCTCATCCAAACTCTAAGTGCCTGAATCTTACCCGATTCCACTCCATTACCCTCTTTGGACACCACGTGCCCCAAGAATGCCAGTGAACCATTACAGAACTCACACATAGAGAATTTCACATACAACTTCTCATCCCTCAACCTCTAAAGCATTGTTCTCAATTGACAAACATGATCAACTTTGATCTTGAAAAACACCAAGATGTAATCAATGAATAAAATCTTGAAGGAATACATATATATACAAACATCCCATTCACCGGCTCCATGAATTTTACAAGGGCATTAGTCAACCCAAAATACATCACTAAGAACTCATAATGGTCATATCATGTCCGGAGAGCTTACTTGGGGACATCTGATGCCCTAATCCTCAACTGATGATAACCCGATCTCAAATCTATCTTAGAGAACAGCGTCGCTCCCTAAATTTGATCAAACAAATCATTAATGCATTGAAGAGGATATTTGTTCTTAGTAGTTATCTTGTTCAACTACCTACAATCAATACACATCCTCATAAAACCATTTTTCTTCTTCACGAAGGAACCGATGTACCCCCAAGGTGACACAGTAGTGAGAATAAACCCCTTACTCAATGAATCCTACAACTACTCATTTAATTCTTTCAACCCCACTGGGGCCATATGATAAGGAGGGATAGAGATGGGCTTAGTGTCCGACTCTAAATCAATAGCAAAGTTAATATCTCTATCAGGGGGAACACATTAATGGTTAGTAGGAAATACATCCAAAAACTCCCGAACCACTAGAACAGACTTCATGGAAGGTGGTTCAACACTAGTATCCGAATGAAGGCTAAGTAAGACAAACACCATCTATCAATCAACCGTTGAGCACGAAGGAAGGAAATAACCTTGCTAGGACAGGATCTGCTAGCTCTCTTCCACTCCACTCTCGGGAGACCTGCATTTCTAAGGTCACATTCTTAGCATGATAACGATAAAGTCAATTCATACCCAAAATGACATCGAAATATACCATCCCCAATAACTGAATTTGAAGCCTCGACCTTCAACTTAGCAAGAACTACATAAAATGACCCTATCCTCCATCAGACTAGGAACCAAATTTTCCACCCGCTCTACTTTCCCTTGTACTTCCTTGAGCATTTTGAGGACCACCTCTACGACCCTGAGAACCACCTTTAGTTAGAGGTTCTACATCCTTAGTCGAATGCATGATATGAGAATGCACATTTGTCCCGTGTTGAGGATGATATCTAGCATAGTGACCAACCTCTCCTTAATTGAAACAACTTCTACCTCCCAAGGTTGGTGTAAGGAACTCGCTGATCCACCCTGGACACCACGACAAGGAGACCCAAAAGATATACCATACAATAGACGCCCCATGTTATACTTGTTAGGACCTGAAGTCTGAAGTAAGGCCAAACTATATCAGCTAGACTTTCCGGGTGCTTGGTGTTGACATGAAAACTAACCTCTGTCTGAATAGCCCCTACATAGGAAGCTAAAGTCTCAAACCCCGAATGAAGCACCAAACTATCTCGTCCTCTATAGGAAAAATTGTAGTAGCATGCTTGGAGAGCTCGTAGATATGGATCTTGTACTTTGGAACTATCGTGAAGCCCTATTATAGCTTGGGGAACTGATCCCTCAACCTATCCCTGATGCTACGAGGTATAAACTTGGCCAAGAAGGCCTTGGAAAACTATATTCATTTCAAAGGAGGGGAATCAACTAGTCTACACTCCATAAATGTCCTCCACACTGTTTGTCAAGTCTGTCATACTAGTAAGACATATAATTTGTTCCCTTAACCCAAAGTGTGCAATCTCTCATGGCATATAGTAAAAAACTCATGGGTGTCCTCCCCTACAACCCTAAAAAACCTTACAGAAGCCAATCTCAAAAGTCTACCATAGGCTAAGTACCAATAAAACTGGTGAACTTTGGGATTTGATTCCAACTTTTTTATGACCCAAATTTACAGGTCATGGTGGTTCTTACTAAATCTCACCAATAGATAAGACAATTCTTAGCCCGGATTCAGAGTAACGGGCCTAGGGAACAAAAGTACTATTCAGAATAAGATCCAAAGTAAATAAAAGAGATAATAATGGAAATCACATAAACCAACATATATATATATATATAGAACAAGGACAAAAGATACAAAATATCCATCCCAAAACATAGTGAATATCAATACAAAACTACTACTAAAGACCGAGTACTAGACTAAACATATACAAATATACAGACTATCTCAGAATATAAAAGATTAATCAAAATATATAGAAGGAGATAAGTCAACTGTAGATGCTAGTAAGCTAACCGTCAATCTATGATTATTAGTTGCACTACACAAGGATCAATGTGGTTGACTAGAACTAGGATCTGCATCAGGGAAAAGAGATGCAAAGTGTAGTATGAGTACCAAAACAATAAGTATAAAGTAGACATCATATGCTGACTCATATTGAGATTGTAAAAGCATAATGAAATGTGAGTAAGCAAAATAGTAAGTAAAACTGTAGAAGGGTACACTAACTGTAAAGTAAATCATCAACTATAAAAGGAAAATCTAAAAGGATGCCAAAACATTTAAAGCTATCTATAACCCATCTAGATCCTCATAAGTCCAGAAGGTGAACATAAAGGCAAAGTAAAATTAATAACCCGACCAAACCCCTATAAGCCCAAAGAGTACACACAAGAGATAACAACAATAAGAAGGACTATACCACGAATAACCATGAAATACCGACTGGAACTCAAGCATGGAATATCCCAAAATTCTGATCGCAGAATAGTCATAAAGCAAGCATAGTTCATCCTGGAATCTGACATTGTGATTGCTACACGGAAACCCAGCCTCTCCCAAAATTTACATCGGGATAGCAGCACGAACCTAACATCTTTCAAAATCTTACATCAGAATAGCTAGTCCCTTCTGAAATCCTACATCGGGAATACACAACAAGACTAAGCATCTCCAAAATCTTACATTGAAATAACTATTCATTCCTAGAATCTTACATTAGAATAGCCACAAAGAAACCTAGCTTCTCTCAGAATATTACATCAGGATAGCTACAATAAGAGCCCATCGTTTCCCAGAATCTTACATTATGATGATTAAATATTAAAGAGAACCAATATTCTATAATAGGACTGAGAACTTAATATACCACAATTAGCCTAAAGCTAATATTAGAAAGGTTTTGGAAGGTAAAATTCCAAACTGATGTGTCACACCTAATCCTGGTCCCAAGTCAAGCCTAAGCCACATGAGCTACCAAGGCTAAAGTAAAAGGTACACACTAGCCAGCCATCGGCTTAGGTCCTATAAAACAATAAAAATTCAATCCTAGCCCATACATAGATCGCGGTAGCAACAACATCAATAAAGTCAAGGATATGCAATATTATTCCCAAATAAACCCAAAATAAGGCTAACGAAGCAATAGGAATATCCCCAAGGATCATACTAGCTAACACAACTCAAAAACTATCAATTCATCATGTTAAATTAATTAACGAACTAAGTTTAAGATCACTAAGTCGTAGCCTACCTTGGTGCTGATCAAGCGTGCTCTGAATTCACTAAATAGGGATTTTCCTTTATGATTTACCTGTGAATGATGTCACACTATCAAATTAATGATTTATATATCAAAATGAGTAAATCGATACCCATATTTCTATAAAGAGTCTCGAACGCACAATTGGGTAAAAAAATGGGCATGTGGGACCCATACGCATAAATCACAAATTGACTCACCCAATAGAACCGCACCAGCTCAAGGAACTCATGCCTCAAAAATGCCACAATCAAAGCATAATTTAAGCTTAAAACAACCCATGATCAACTAGCTCTAGAGTACAAAATTTAGCAATCAAAAAGAGGAAATTCGATAGAATTTTACAAGATAAACGTGGTATAATCGACCCCTACTAAGTCCCCAAGCAATGCTTAACCAATTCCAAACAATTCACCACAATTTCCCCTTAAATCGAGCTCAACCAAGCTTCAGTAGGGTAAAAAGCTTGAAAAATGAGCTGACATTTTGAGGAATCATCAGTATAACTAAAAGGCATAAGCTTAGACGATCGTGAGGCTTAAAGAGCCATAATTGCGATGGTCAATCTTTGATCGGGTCCAACTGACCCTTCATCGCGATCGCAATGGTCAAGGCTCACAAACGCGAAGGCCAAGAAAATTGTCCTTCACGAATGCGGCTCGCGCTTGCGAAGAACAATTTTACTGGCCTTCACGAATGTGGATCCAAGCCCGATCACACGAAGAGCAAAGCGTGGTGCACCAGAAAAGGTTGCAATAGCTGACACAAGGAATTGAGAAATACTCCGACGAGGTCTCGTGATTCATTTTGAACTGTGTGCATGCAAACAAGCTATGCTACCCCATCAAATTTGACATTCTAAACTCAACAAAAATATTGAAACTTACAATGAAGGTCGTCTCGATGAAAAGCAAGTCCCACACCCCAAGCTCTATTTTAGCAAAAAGCCATAAGGTAGTTTGAAATAAGTTCAAATGCCTCGAGATCTGGACCAAAGGTTCATCTAGACTAGAATTGATGTTCTGGAGCTAAAAAAATCATCAGAATACTTTTTAGGGTCGTTTACCTGAAGTTAAACATCTAAACTTCAGAAGCTCCAAAACACAAAAACTTGCATAAAAATCAAACAAATTGCCAATTGACCTTCTTGTCAGTCCTAGCAAGTCAAAAATGACTTGGAACATCTATAGGAAAGCTCTTAATGCTGAAAATACTAAATAACAGAGAGAATGACATAGAGGGTCATTATGTTTAATGCACCTCCAAACTATGCTTCAAAATTACGCCATGTCCCGATAATTAGGGGCAGAGCTACATGGAGCCTTAGGGGTTAATCTGAACCCCCCTTCACTGAAAAATTACAATGTATGTATAGGATCAAAATGATTTACGTTTATATACTTAATGATGAACTCTCTCAATATAAAAAAAAGGTTTGGTTTAATGGTAAAGTGGGTTCACAATTTCGATAAGCCACCTCCACTTCGTGGGTTTGAATCCGAGTAGCAACCTATTTTTTCCTATTTTTGCTTGCTGCATTCTTTTCTTTAGCCTCGGTTTCATTGTTTCCATACTCCATAGGGCCAGAAATAAAGACAGCGTAATATGATTTTTTAAAATCCTATGTTTTATTGTTTGTGTTGACATAGGGTTTTATCTAATTACTTCTATTTGATTGGACCCGTTTATATCTCACCCGATCCGCTTATATATGAATACTATTAACGTGCTTACTTATTTTTTTTGAACCCCCTCGATGGAAATTCTGCTTCTGCTACTGCTGATAATCACAAAACATATCCCTATGACACCTATTGCCTATCTACATGGAGAACCCAGAGTGGATCTGGAAAGAAGACGAGGTCAACCAGATGGTCTATAAGGAAAACTTATAATATGCGGTGATTGGTAAATTCTCATATGGCTAGCCTGGCATTGAAGATGTGAGAAAAATGATACCTAAACAATGTGAGTTGAAAGGAGAATAAAAAACCGATAATATTTCATTTATCAAAAAATTAAAGAGTTGTGATTTATATCAAAGTATCTTGATGGTAATTAAATTAAACAATGATGAATAGTTAAATGACTCAATCTAGATGATATAATTGCTTGAGAAATAATTCGAAAGTGTGTAATACATTATATGGATTTAATTCGAATTCTTGTGTTGTTCCTGTAATCCAAATTTTATATACTCTACCTTCCTTTTGAGTATATATAGTAAAGAATAAAATAGAGAAAGGGAAAGAAGGAAATAGGAAGCTTGGTTGAAGAATATTGTAGGGTTGTTGTTTAAGTTATTCGAGACAACATGATTCATATGTTTTCTTTTTGCTTTGCTTTAGACTCGTAAATTGGATCCTTTGATCATATGATACACGCATGATTACTTCAATACTATATCTTGTTTCTTCTTCACCTATATATATCATTTTCTCTTTCATGTTAATACTGTATTATGAAAAATCAAATTATATCATTATTCTTTCAGATAAATAAATGTCAATTGAATTTAATCTTCATCTAAATGAATAAAAAACTTAATAATATAGATATTTAATCATTAATGTTAAAGTTACACTCTAAGAAACGAAACAATCAAGCGAATAGCACATGTTCACTGGGAATTTAGTGTATCCGAAAATTTGAAATGCATAAATTGATCCATAATTATTTTGTAAACAAAACATAAAAAATTATGTTTGATTTCCTTGAAATAGTCATGATATTAAAAAAAAAATATATTAGCTTAATTGATATTATACAAAATATAAAAAATAATTGCTTTTTCATAATCACGAACGAGTGGTAATAGAATTCAATTGATTCCCATCTATGGATTAATTTTATTATGTAAATAAGGAGGAAATAATTATTTCTGAATCATGTATAAACTATCGAATTACATGGTCATATAGAGAAAATTCTAGTATACAGGCAAAAGCTGTTTTTTTTCTTTATTTCTCACATGGGGTTCGGAGCTCATATTAAAGTTCTGATTAAATTTGGATCGCGCATTGCAGGGCATATTCAGAAGTGACACTCCCAACATAATTTTTTAAATACTCAGTGATCGAACCTAAAACCTCTGATTAAAGGTGGATTAATCTTACCACTGCATCTCAATCTATATTGCTAAGCAAAGTTCAGAGACGGCTTTAGGTCACAAATTCAAATTTTAGATTTGACGGTTTGGTATTTATTTGAATGCACTTGTATGAATTTCTAGTCTTGACACTATTTTGAGCCGGTTGAATTAAGTTATGACATTTTATTCATTCAATTTTACCCGTATTTTGATACAAGTAAATATTGAGAAGATCAACCCAACTTATATATTAATGGAAAAATTACGTGACACAATAAAATAAGGTCCTATAATTATTTGAAATTGCAATGGTTTAAATTATTTTTTTACATAATATATTGATAGTTTGGGGTTTGTAGCCGATACACGCGAATACCCTTATTATCTGCACATATACAATTATAAAGAAAAAATATATATTTTTGGATATACTTATTAAGTATATGGAGATAATGTATTTCACTATTTTTATGCACGTGGATATAATACATTCTGATATAGGAAATTATATACGCATGAATACACTTATTATGTGCATAAATATTATATATATCGCTACATTTTGAAACCAAAATTCTACTACATTTTTTAATTAAGCAAATTTCTCGCTAAGTTTCTTAATTAAAAACAAAAATATATCTATAGACAAAAAAGTTCTCTTTATTCATTCAAACTTCAAACCCATTTTTAAATCAACCAAATATAGCTCAATTTGTCAATTTTGACAACTATGTAGTTAAATTTTATAGATTGTATGTGATAAATTTTAAGCCTATGTTTTATTAGTAATAATGTTAATAGTGCGGAGAGGTTGGATATTAGAAAAGTATAAATAGGTTGATAATGGGTAGGCACACCACATGGTGGCCACTAAATGATTTGATTCTATGGTGGAACCCACCAAAGTTAATAATTTTTGACACATTTCCTGTATTTTAAGTTAAAATAGAAATATAATCACTTTTAGATGGAGCTGTCAAACCTATTTTATTTGACACTATATAAACTTTATATTTCTTTTGGGATTTTAAGTATATTATAATCTAGATGGGGCCTAATCCTAAGGGACATAGGTCATGTCTACCCATGTGCCATTGCTAGCTATGCTTTATGATTGATCAACAACTTTGATTTGTAGTTTTCCACTTTGGTAATGGGGTTGAATTAGACATCATGATTAAAATTAATGTTGTTCAAGTGTTTTTTCCATTTATCTTTTGTGTCCCTGAAGGTTTTTTTTTTTACCTTGTATTTGATAATTATATTGTAGTCTAATTAAATTTAAATTTGTGCCTCTTATTTTTATATTGAGATAAAACGCTTCCTAATAAAAATGATTTTATACTAAAGAAAGCACAAACGTAAAATGTCTGATTAAAGATGAACACACCACAATATTTGTTGGTGTGTGAATAAAGTTTTATCCCCCCTCAAGTACACATGAATGAGGTGTAGGTTATATTTTTCGGCATTAAATAATCATTCTTATCTGATCTCTTAGTTTTCATCCATAATACATATATATTTAATTTTGATCGGTTTTAGGAATAGGAAAGAGAAAGAGACAAGGGGGAAATAAAATAAAAGACTATAGTATACCTGTTATACTTGAGGTTCTTATGTCTGTTAAATATACTATTTTTATTTTTGTCGAATTTAGGAACAAAAATTTGGTGGACGAATTAATGCACATGATGAAAACTTGTGGCCTAAACAAAATTAGCCACAATACAATGTAGTCATGATAACTACTTATAAACAATAGTACCTATGTACAATTAATATTTTACTAACTAATAGTATCATCTAATGCTTCTTCAACAAGTTAATTTAGCTTCTTGTTGTTTAGAAATTTATTTTTCTGATTTCAAGTCCAATTTGTATCCAATTTTCATAATCATACATGCACACTTTTAAGTACATTTATTATGTCTATTATCCCTCGATCATTTTTAGTTGTCATGTTGCGCTTTTCGAAAGTTAATTTAACTAATTTTCAAATTTAAATTAGATTACATTAATTTGATATTTTAGATATTCAAAAACTATACGAAAGGTACTGTAAATTGCAACTTTTTGTATATCAATATGATGAAAAAATACATCGTAAAATATTAGTCAAAGTTCTTATAGTTTGACTCTAAAAAAGGAAACTATGACAACTAAAAATGGACCGAAGGAGTATATTCTCTCCATAATAATACTAATAATAAGTTTTATCTTTTCTATTGCATTTTACAAATTATTACCTCTAAATTCTAATTAAACTCATCACAAGTAAAAGAGCATATTCTTCTTAGGTAACCTATACAACATTGAAAGGAACATTTTTTTCAAATGGCACCATGTTAAATGTGGCAACTTACACTTTATAAGGTCAAACAAGTATAGGAGACGACATTTTGAATTATACATAAGAGAAGTCTCTAGTGGTTTGATGTACCCATTTGACATTCTCCATCTCAACATTAATGCTTGTCATTATGACTTATATACCTAAATAATTCTACTTTCAATTAAATTTAGTTTCACTATGGGGTATGCACTAAAATGTAAAAAATATATATTAAATTTTGAATTCATAATTTTTAAATTATGAATTCATAATTTTTAAATTATGAAAATAATGTTAAGAACCTAAATATTGAGTCCAGTAATTTTAAATTATGAATTTGGGCGGAGCCTCATTAAACTAAGGGGTTCGAACCCCTTTCAGCTGAAAATTATATTATTTATATATGGTCAAAATAATTTTTTTTATATATATAGTAGATGTCGAACCCCTTAGGTTACTTCGTGTGTCTATTCTACAGGTTTTGAACCTCCATATTCAAAATCATGGCTACGCCATATTCTCTATATATTGAAATAAAAGTAAGAAAATTATATACTGTACTAATTATTTTTCATTTCTCATTATGAATAGTAGAAAAATAATTTGGGTAGTGTTGGTATGACGATGAGCAAATCAGACCTCGAAAAGTGTAGGTGGTTAGCCAGTTTGAGATCAAATAGGAGTATCAACTAACCACAGATGTCGACAGTCTTTTAAGCTGATTGTGGATTCACACACACCAACCCCAATTGCCAAACCACAAAATAATTGTGTATATAATATCTCATTCCAAAGCCCATTAATTTCTTCTTTGAATGTAAGTAGAACAAAACAGATTTTAGCTTGTTATGACATGATGCATTATGGTTAGTACATAGAGTTTGATAATTAAGTTATTGAATCTATTAGAACTCGTTTGATATGAGGTAAGGTATAATAATCTAAAAGACAAGATGCATGATTATTTTATCTTGTGTTTTGGTTAGAGGTGGTAGACAGTTTTGAGTATTTATTTTATCATTTATATTTTAGTGATGGAATGATTATCTCAAATATATAATAAAATAACTTATCTCAAAATTAATAATCTTGAGATAACTTGTTACGAACCGAACGATCCCTCGATACACAAACTTAATTATATGGGAAGAGAGGCAATTATTTCAGTAAAGAAGGCCTATTGGCCTGTGAATGATTTTTACAGTCAGAAAAGATAGTGAGATAGGCACATGGAAATCTGAATTGATGATATGCCTTCTTTTCTTTCTTTTTGCATGAAAACTGCTCATCTTACTCTTCATTCTGTCACTTCCTTACTTTATGTTGTATTTTACGTGCACTCTCACTTCTCTTTTTGTCCATCTCTTCTAACACCTACTTTTCTATATACCAAATGTACAAGTGATTAACTTCATATAAAGTTATTGAACTACTAATTTTTTTATAAAACAATATTACTTTAATATCACGCAAATTCACTGACATATATATTGCTAACTACTCCTTTAATTATCACTGTCACAAAAGACCATTGAAAGGTATTACTGAGCTGAGGTATGTAACATTTTCACACAAAGGAATTAAAAGTTACGTATTACTTTTGTATATTTGTGGGTGATACTTTCTGCTTGTGGGTGTTTAAAGTAAATACGATAAAATTATAGTATTTCTTTCTTTACGCTATCCCACTTTTTCATACCTAAATATGATTAGTCCAAGTCCATATCGTTACTTTTGATCTGAAGTACTGTAGGGGACCATTTGAATGGAAAGATTTGCACCTATTTTGTTTTATTGAAAAGAAATTTAAATGAAAAATCAAACTCAAATCACAATATTTTAGCACCAATACAACTCAAATGACACTTGAAAAGGCTCCACTATCAACGGTTCACCCACAATGAAATTCAATAATTGCACAAAAAACTTCACCAACTGAAAACCATATTACAAATCCTATCAAAAGTAATGAAGAAATATGAACCTCTATTCATTCAATAATAAAGTTTTTAACCAACATGTATGCCTAAGTCATATTAGTTGCACAACCAAAGATCATTGTGTGTTAGCAGGGAAGGTTGTGAATATTATTAGGTCAGAAAGTCAGATGCCTCACATGCGCAAAGGCCGGTCCCATTTACTAAAGTGGGAGTGCACAAGGACAAGAAGCCACATGAAGTACTGCTGTTTATCATAAATTCATTTGTCCTGTTTGCAACTTTAACCCCACCATCTTGTAACTACAACCTACATTACATTTACATACAGATGGTTCCTGAGAGTGCCTACGGTACAAAATACAAAAATTATCTTCTTGCTTGTCCTCCTCACTGAAAATGACAATTCAGTTAACTTATTACCTGAGTCATGGATGTGTCATCTTCATAGCAACTAACTCTCGATAAGAACCAAATAGCACTTCGAACTCAATCTTTATGTACTATATATATTTGATACTCAACAAAATCAGAATCGAATTAAATGTTTGTGTCAAACACGTACTAATATATATCCATAAAACCAAATTTTGACCTATACATACAATATAATTTTTCGATGAAAACTAGCTCCGCTGCTGCCAAAAAGCTTCTGGAATATATATACATAATTGTAGGAGATGATACCATTACAGAACATCTAGACATGATGTGTTTATATTAGATGATCTAAGTAATTAAAATCAATGAGCCAATCAACCATCTCTCAATTCCAAGTTAATTAGGATAAATTTCATTCTAGATCCATTTCAAACCCAGCAAAATTATTACTGCCTTATATAACTGATGATTCAATTACTAATATTGTCCCAACACTTGAAAATATAGAAGAAATATATGTGACAAGAGGAATATTCATAGAAAGGGAGAGAAGAAAATAGAAAAGCAAGAAAACCATAAATCATCAAATAGGAGGAGGTCGACTAGAGGTGAGCTGATCAAGAGGAGCAGTAGTACTTGAGGAAGAACCAGAAAGGAGGTCAGCTAGAGCGCTCATCGCTCGAATTTGCATCTCAAGAGCTGCTATGTAATCAGTAGCTTCATCTAGAATCACCGGCAACGGTTGTTTCCGGCAACCAGGAACAAGCCGTCCTAAAACTCGAGCCTTTTTCTGAAAAGCCGGCAAATTCTTCGTTTTCAGCTTCAAAATCCCCACTCTTGGCTTCCTAGGTAACCGGCTGGTAGAGGAAACCGCCATTTTCTGCCGCTTGGCGTGTTTCTTCATGAACTTGAGCTTGAGCCGATTTGTAAGTATAGCTCGGCTCCACCTAGATCGTCCTTTAGCAGTAACGGCAAGGACTCTGTCAGCAACTTCACGTACGGCTCGACCACCTTTTGGCGCCGGCACCGATGAAGTCGTCGTCGCCGCTGGTAAACTGATCCGCACTTCACGGAGTGCTTTGAGTAGCTTTGAAGAGTAAACTTGCTGTTGAGCTTGAGTTTTCCATTCAGTAGTATTACTCGGAGTTTCACTGTTGCTGTTATTGTTATTGTTGCTACTGTTTTGAGTTTGATTTCTCAAACTTTTCTTACTCTTTTTTCTCCTTGATATTACTCTGTCAGAAGGCGTTACAGGATTCGAGATCACCGTTGAAGACATCTCTACAACCATTGGTTCCATCAGATTCAGTTCAAATCGAATCAAATTTAGAACCGAATCGATTGAATCACTATACAATTTTAGGTTCGAAGAAGAAAACCTGTAGATTCAGTCACATGAATAGACAGATATAAGAAAAGAAGGCACTCAAACCAATTCAGATTCAAAGACAGATTCTGAAGAAAATAAGAACGAATCAATAAAATTCGACTCAGATTCGTAATTAGCCGATAATCTAAACATACATAATTACAATTAACACACAAAAACAAATCACAAAGCAAGAGATTACTTGTAAAATGCATTTTAGAAGGAAGTATGAACTGTTAAAGCCACTGATTATTACCTGATGAAGATGGGTATTACAAGTGAGAAATTATTTCTTCAGATTGATCAATCGGAGACAGAGAGATTTAGGAGTGGAGTGATGGGAAGGTGGAAGGAGATGGGCTAATTAAGGGGAATCACGGGAAGGCACGCATTGGCCCTCTTTAAAAAGAAGCATCAGAGCATGTATGTGGGCGTGTTTATTTCTTTTTCTTTTTTACTTTTTTTCCTCCCCACATATTTAACCCCAACATATACACTAAAATCCCTCTAAATTAATATTATCGGGATTACAAAATATTATTATTCTATGAAGGTATTATTTAAAGAATTTCAATTCCAACTATTTTTCACCGAAAAAGAATTATGGGGACATATAGATGGAAGTGATCCTACTCCTACCAATCCTACAAAGCTCGGTCAATGAAAGGTTAAAGATGCTCGGGTGATGACATGGATTTTAGTGTCAATCGACCCTCTTATTGTTCTTAATCTCAGGCCATACAAGACATCAAAGGCCATGTTGGATTATTTATAAAAGGTTTACAACCAAGATCATAGCGCAAGACACTTTCAGTTAGAGCATGAAATTGCTATGTACTCTCAAGGAGGTCTCTCTGTTCAAGATTATTTCTCTGGATTTCAGAACTTATGGGCTGAATTTATCGATATCGTTTATGCTAAAATACCCCCTGAATCTATCTCCATCATTCAAGGAGTGCATGGACAAAGCAAGTGAGATCAATTTTTGATGAAATTACAATTTGATTTTGAAAGTGTTCGCTCCAACTTGATGAACTGATTGAGCACTTAAGAACAGTTAAGATCGACATAGAAAAAGTAATTAGCAAAACCCCACTAGAACAAGAACTATATCATAAAGCATTTAGTCAAATATGACTACTAACGCAATAAACCCAGAAATTAAAGCTAATCGAAGTTATATTCGACCTACCCCACGTATATGGTATTGGCTAGAACTCAATGCTACAATTGCAAGAAATATGGTCATATTGCTAGCAATTGTGGCAAGAAGTTCTGTAATTATTGTAAACAACAAGGACATATTATCAAAGAGTGGCCCACACGTCCTCAAAATCGTAGGACAAATAATTTTCAAGTTGGGATAAATTGTTCCACTACATATAGCTCGTCTTGAGTAGGACAAGTTCTTACTCCTGAAATGGTACAACAAATGATCTTGTCAGCATTTTCAGCTTTGGGGCTGCAAGGTAATATCTAAATTTTGGCTTGTTAATTCTGGCGCTTCTAATCATATGACCAACTCAACTAATATACTCAAAAACATCCGTGAGTATAATGGTCCAACAAAAATTCAGGTTGCCAATGGTAGTAATTTACCAATTACCAAGGTTGGGGATATTACTGAAACTTCCAAGAATGTTTTGGTATCACAAAAGCTCTCCACTAGTCTTATTTCAGTTGGCCAATTGGAAGATAATAATTGTGATGTGAATTTTTCTCGTAATGGTTGCCTTGTGCAGAATCAGGTGTCGGGGATGATAATCGCGAAGGGGCCTAAAGTTGGAAGATTGTTTCCTATACACTTTTCTATTCCTCGTGTTCTAGCTTTTGCTTCTACCACTACTAAGAATAAGGTTTGGCATAAACGTCTAGGACATCCAAATTCTATTGTGTTGTCTCATTTGTCCAATTCTGATTTATTGAGAAATAAAAATCAATTTCCAGCTGCTTCCTTTGATTGTTCTACTTGTAAATTAGGCAAAAGTAAAACTCTCCCTTTTCTTAATTTTGGTAGTCGTGCTGCAAAGTGTTTTGATGTCATTCATAGGGATGTTTGGGGCATTTCACCAGTTATTTCTCATGCTCATTTCAAGTATTTTGTGACATTTATAGATGACTATAGTCGGTTTACATGAGTGTATTTTCTTTGATCTAAATCTGAGGTGTTTTCCATATTTAAGAAATTTTTTACTTACGTTGAGACTCAATTTTCCACATGCATCAAAATATTAAGATCTGATTCTGGTGGAGAATATATGTCTCATGAATTCAATAATTTCTTGCTTGAGAAAGGAATTGTATCACAGCGCTCTTGCCCATATACGCCATAACAAAATGGGATTGTGGAGTGTAAAAATCGTCATCTTTTAGATGTCACTCGTACTTTATTAATTGAGTCATCTGTTCCATCTAAATATTGGGTTGAATCTTTGTCTACTGCTGTCTATTTGATTAATAGACTTTCATCAAAAGTGCTAAATCTTGAGTCTCCATGTTATCGTCTTTTTTCACAAGCATCTCAGCTATCATAATTTTCATACGTTTGGTTGTGTTTGTTTTGTGCACCTGTCTCCTTCTCAACGCAATAAATTCTATGTTCAGTCTATTAAATGTGTTTTTATGGGCTATAGTACTACGCAGAAAAGTTTTATTTGCTATAATCCAAGTTTTAACAAATTTCATGTTTCTAAAAATGTTATTTTCTTTGAGAATCAGTATTTCTTTCCTACTCATGTTGAGTCATCTTTTGTTTCTCCTCTTCTTCACACTTTTGAGGATTTGTCATTATCTTCTAAGCGGTTCAAATCAGGATTTGTGTATGAACGACGTCGGCCAACTTTATCCCATCCCAAAACAGATCCGCCACCTGAGACTGCTCCACAACCAGAATTTGAGATTTCTTCAAGGTCTACTCCTCTTGAGCCTCCTCGGCAATCTACCAGAGTGTCTCGAACTCCTAAATTTTATGGTTTTTCTTCTACTTTATCCACCATTTCTATTCCAACAGGTTACTCACAAGCCTCCAAGCTTGAATGTTGGCAAAAAGCAATGGAGGAGGAACTTTTGGCTTTTAAAGAAAATAACACATGGGACGTTGTTCCTTGTCCTCCAAATATCCGTCCAATTGGATGTAAATGGGTTTATTCAATTAAACTTCATTCTGATGGAACTCTTGATCGGTACAAAGCTCGATTGGTGGTCCTTGGCAACAAACATGAGTATGGTGTAGACTATGAGGAGACTTTTGCACCTGTAGCAAAAATGACTATGGTGCGCACTATTATTGCCATTGCTGCATCACAAAATTGGCTTCTTCATCAAATGGATGTCAAAAATGCTTTTCTTCATGGTGATCTCAAAGAAGATATTTATATGAAACCCCCACCTGGTTTGTTCTCATCACCTACATCAGATGTATGCAAGCTGAAGCGGTCTTTATATGGATTAAAACAAGCTCTGAGAGCTTGGTTTGATAAGTTTCGGTCTACTTTGCTTCAATTATATTTTGAGCATAGCAAATATGACTCGTCTTTATTTCTTCGAAAAACATTTGCAGGTTGTGTTCTTCTTTTGGTGTATGTAGATGACATTATTATCACAGGAACTGATTCTTCACTAATCACTATCCTCCAGCAGCAGCTTAAGAATTCTTTTCGTATGAAAGATCTTGGTACTCTTACATACTTTTTAGGGTTAGAAGTTCATTATAATTCTTTAGATGTGTTCTTGAACAAACACAAATATACTCAGGACTTGATTGCTTTGGCTGGTCTTCAAGAATCTTCCTTTGTAAATACTTCACTGGAATTGAATGTAAAGTACTGTTGTGCGGAAGGAGATCTTCTTCCTGATCCAATTTTGTATCGGCAATTAGTTGGGAGACTAAATTATCTTACTATTACTTGGCCTGATATCTCTTTTGCAGTTCAACAAGCGAGTCAATTTATGTAGGCTCCCCGCCATCTACATTTGGTGGCTGTCCGTCGCATCATTCGATATCTGTTGGGAATATCTACTCGGGGATTATTCTTTCCTAGTAGTTCTGAGATTCAGCTTAATGCATTTAGTGATTCTGATTGGGCTGGATGTCCCGATGCTCATCACTCCGTCACGGGTTGGTGCATGTTTCTTGGAGATTCCTAGATATCTTGGAAGAGCAAGAAGCAAAACCGTGTATCAAATTTTTCCACCGAATCTGAATATCGAGCAATGTCTACTGCTTGCTCTGAGATTGTTTGGCTTCGTGGTTTACTTGCAGAAATTAGATTTTCTCAATCTAATCCCACTCCTCTCCATGCTGACAACACAAATGCTATTCAGATTGCTACTAATCCAGTTTATCGTGAAAGGACCAAACACATTAAAGTGGACTATCATTATATCAGAGAAGCTATAGATAAGAGAGTCATTACTCTTCCACATGTATCCAGTGATCTTCAAATAGCTAATATGTTTACAAAGTCTATGGCCCGACAACGTCATCAGTTTATGGTAGGCAAATTGATGCTTTTTGATCCACCGCATCAACTTGAGGGGGTATGTTAGCATGATTGGATAAATTCTAAATATTTGTACATATATATGTAATAACTCTAAATATTTATGTAATGATGATAGGAGATATCATAGATTAATGTAGCATATTTTCAGAGATATTACAATTAAGAATAACATATATTTAGGGATATATAGCAGATTTTTAGGCATGTAAATCAGAATTCTTTTTATTTAATGGAATAACTCTCACTTGAGAACACTCATTCAGCAAAACTGACAAGAGATAAGCTTCAACTAGATTTAAATTTTAACAAAAAACACTAGAATTATAATTAACTAGATTGTCTTAGAAATGTTAATGGGACCAATATTTATATTGGGGTCTTCTGAAAATATATGATCATATCAAAATCGGTGAATTTTTCCACTGGCCCTAGTCGGGAACAAAAACAATATTAACTTAGAGAGTTTTTTTAATTTTATCGAGTATTAATTTAGAGAGGTTCTATTGTAATCGGTTCAAGCTACATTGATAGTATTAAAAATGTTTATAATGTTTGTCTATATATAAAATTTAAATCCATAACTTTATGTCATAATATGATTAGACACAAAAAAATTTAATATAACCAATATGGTTGTGTTGTAGTGGTGAGACTATTTTATCCTTAAGCAGAGATCTCAGTTTCAAGCTTCGAGTATGAAAAAATCTTGTTGGGAGTGCCACCCCGAATGGACTTTGTAGTGCACAATCTGAATTCAATCGGAGCTCAAATGCTAGATCGGTGTATGTGGGTTTCGAGTACCGAGTGAGACTATTTGATCCTTAATCAGAGGTCTCAGATTCAAGTTCTGAGTATGAAAAAAATCTTGTTAGAAGCGTTACCCCCGAATGGACTCTATAGTACTAGATCTGAATTTAATCGAAACTCAAATACGGGATCAGTGTATGCAGGTTTCGAACACCAAGTGAAAAACTAAAAATAAAAAATTTTGAATACAAAAAACTTAATGTATATATATATATATATATATATATATATATATATATATATATATATTTATTTTATAAAA
>JAJONR010009425.1:0-23095 GCA_029582245.1 Solanum etuberosum
GGCGGCAAGTGTAATCTGATTCTATATGAAAAAGAACAAGTGTCATCTAATTCTATATGAGATGGAACAAGTGTATTTTGGTTCTATATGAGAAAGAATGAGTGTCTATGGATTTCAGTTACTTACCTTTAGCATTTTTTGAGATGCATTTCAATTTTTTTCCTTTGGAAATTTCATTTGGTCAAATCTAAATAAACAACTTCACCATATATAGATCATTATCAAAAACAAGAGAGACCTGCATATGGTGTTCATTTACCTTTAAAAAGGCCTATGAAAAAGTTCAGAGGGATGTCCTTTGGAGGTGTTTGGAGGTTAAAGGTATCTCGGTGGTTTATTTTAGGGTAATAAAGGACATGTACAATGGAACCTAGACTCGGGTTAGAATAGTGGGAGGTGACTCGAAGCACCTTCCAGTTGAGATGGGTCTACATCAAGGATCAATTCTTAGCCCTTTTCTATTTTACCTTATGATGGATGAGTTGACGCGGTCTATTCAAGAAGAGGTTGCATAGTGTATGTTATTTGTGGACGACATAGTATCAAATGATGAGATACGCAACATAGTTAATTAATGTTATAGGTTGAGGTTTGGAGACAAACTTTGGAGTCCAAAGGGTTCAGGTAGAGACGGACCAAATTGGAGTATTTGGAGTGCAAATTTAGTGTAGCATTGGATGAAGTGAGCGTGGAATTAAGTAAGCTTTCCACGCGACTATCTCTAAGAAAAAAAGTTTTAAGTATCTTGTGTTTGTAATCTAGGAAGAGGGGACATCGATGATGATGTCATACATTGCATTTGTAACACCTCAAAAAAAGACTTGTAAGGCAGGGTTCAAGAATGGTGGAAGGGTCTAAGGAAGGGTTCAAGGATGCTGGAAGAGTCCACGGTCAGTGAACTCATCCTTGAACCCAAGCCTTGTCAAAAATATTCTATGGCAAGGGTCTAAGGAAGGGTTCAAGGACGGTGGAAGAGTCCACGGTCAGTTAACCCATCTTTGAACCCAAGCATTGTGAAACATATTCTATGGAAAGGGTCTCAGGAAGGGTTCAAAGACTGTGGAAGAGTCCACGGTCAGTGAACCCATTCTTGAACCCAAGCCTTGTGAAAAATATTCTAAGGCAAGGGTCAAAGGAAGCTAAGGGATCAAGGACGGTTTAAGGGTCAACGGTCAGTGAATCCATTCTTGAACCCAAGCCATGTGAAAATTATTCTAAGGCAATGATTCACTAACATGTGTATAGAAGGATCCACGAAAGGTAGAACAGTCCGTGAAGATTGACTAAATCTAGGCCTCTGCTTCACGATAGCCTTCACGGGCCGTGAAACGATGAATGGCCGGTGAAAGGCTTCCATGAAAGGGTCCCGTCAGTTTTTTTTTTTTCAAGGTTATATGGGTCTTTTAATATGCATCTAATACCTAAACTAGGTCATTTTAATCATAATCCTAGACCCTATATATGTCTTTTAAGACTAAAATTTAACTATTCTAAATCACTCTTTAAATTTCCCCAACCTTTCTCTCTCTAAAAGTTTGAAGAAGAAGACTAGGGTTTCAAGACAAAGTCTCAAAATTCAACATTGATTGTGGGCTTTGAACTCTAAGGTATGATAGTATTCACCTATGGAGTTCTTTCCTCCATAGGATTCCTAAATTCTCCAATTTTACAAGTTCAAATCTCCAATTGAAGTTAGAGTTTTCTTTCATCTCATGGGTTCCTTTCAATGTTGATCCAATTGATTATTTTATGTACTTTTATGCATGAATTGAGTCAATTACATGTTTTTAAGTTGAATTCACTTGAACCCATGCATAATCTATGATTTCTATATTTTTGAACTTATGATGAAGCTTTTGGAATTTATGAAGATATGCATGTTTCTTATGAAATTGATGAAAATGATTTAAGGTTGCTTTGAGAGTGAAGCATCGTTTTTGTTGAATGTGAAAGAGTTTTCTCACATAAAGAATTCATAGAGTTGAAAGGTTTTCTCAACTAAACTTTGGATCAAGATTTAGGAGCTATTCGAATGAACTATAGCTTGGATTGGCTCTTTCATGTTCCCTTCCATGGATAATAAGATAAGTTAAGACTAATGACTATTCGGTGGGATTTATGCTTAGCACCGAGAATATATTGATATGGATGCTCTCCCGTAGATGAGGTCGGGTTTCTAGTAGCAATCTCGCTATCCCATAACTATGTGCCCCCATAGGTTTGTCTTAGATAGACATTAGCTAGTGGATCTACGTAAGCTAGAAGTTTATGGTTCTTACCTTTGCAAGTATGGACATCTCTTTTTGGTGTGGGATAGAAACCATATTCCATGTTATAGCTCACATGGTCTATGTCGGTTAATGGAAAACTTCCCACAATAATGAACTAAGGTTACTTCTAGAAGTATCTCACAAGTATTTTAAAGATGTTTAGCTTGCATTGACCATGATTATGATTTATGTCCTCTTACCCTTTTATCTTATGATTTAGCTTGGTCATTGTATGTCATGTAAAGTCCTTTTTAGCATAATTTCATAACTCTTATGCATTGCTATCATACTTAGTACATTCCATGTACTAATGCATACTTGTGCCTACACTGTTTCACTAATGTAGGGCTTAATGATTCTTCTCCCTCCACTCGTGTCTAGTTGATCATATCTTGGTGAGTCTACATACTTCGAGGACAATGTCACTTTTATAGATTTATGTCTTTTCATTTTGGATGTTGTATGTGAAGTATGAGTTAAATCCCAATCACTCCATTAATATAAGAGATGGCTTTGAGACTTATGTTAGACTTCCCTACTCTTTGTCAAACTCTTTTGAATTATGATATGCTATCTTTTAAACTCTTTAATTCTATTAACTTGTATGATGCATGTTAAGTGGCTAGTTTAGGGCCTCTCGGGGTCCTATAATGTAACACCTCAATAATTTCAAAGTTAGACCCGAACCATTCTTAAATTGCGTATAAGGTCGGACAGAGTGATTCTTAATTGTTCTTAGATGATAAGGTCAATTCATTAGTGTGGGAATGATTTCGGATATCAATTAAGGTTACTAGAATCCCCTAGCATAAAGTTGAGTTGAAAGATACCTTACCGATTAAGTTTTGATGTAAGATTCTATTTAGGTCAACTTAAAAAAATCATATCTCTTAGAATACAAAGAGTTACGTGGCCTATAACCTATCAAATTAAAGGTATTTTGATCTTCTTTTCAAAGCCACCAATTTTGTGTCAATCCAAGTTTCGAGTAAACAGTTATGACAATTTTAGTAATCTGACACAATAAAGTCATGAATTTTATGACGGAAAAACATTAAAAAGGGTCCTTTTTTGTCTTTTTACCTCTAAGAAAATTCTAAACAAATTTCTTTACTAAATAATTAGATGCTTGTATTTGAGTTGAACCAGTGTGAGTAATCATAATAGTTTTACCGTCACCAATAGATATTCCCTCATTATGAGGTTCAACCATAATTTGATGAGTCGCACTTGAATCGAGAACCCAAGAATTGTCTACTGACTGCAAATTAGAGGCAAAGTTGGCCTTAGCTTCAAAATGATTATGCGATTTTGAACGACATACATCTGCAGTGTGACCAAATTTTTGGCACAATTGGCATAGAAAAGATTGTCTCGAATTTGATCTCCAATTTTTGCTGATTGTTGAAGTTGGACTGTCAAGATACATATTG
The DNA here is from genome assembly GCA_029582245.1 of Solanum etuberosum. Taxonomy (NCBI): domain Eukaryota; kingdom Viridiplantae; phylum Streptophyta; class Magnoliopsida; order Solanales; family Solanaceae; genus Solanum; species Solanum etuberosum. Next base: position 3,704 of record JAJONR010009425.1, read on the forward strand.
GTTCCATTGTTGATTGTTAAAGCGACGATTGTTCATGTTAGACTGGGCTAGCTTGTTTGTCCTCTGTGCTACTGCAACTGTGATATTGGAAGATGACTACTCAAGGTCTTGGTGATTGAGGAAAAGCTCATGATCTGTGAGCTTGTGAAACAATTCTTCAAAAGTTAAGGAAGATTCTCGTGCTCTTATTGCAGCAGAGATCTCACGGTACTCGGGGCCCAAGCCACTAGAATATTTTTCAATAAGTTTGTCATCTAGTACTGGTGATCCAGTAACATTGAGAGCATCAGAAAGAGATCGAAGATCTTTTAAGTATTCTGTAACCAATTTAGAGGCTTTCTTAATATTTTGCAATTGGTCGCGCAAGTTAAAAATGCGAGTGTGGTTCTTATTTGCGTAAGCCGTGTGAAGAAGTTCCCAGACTGTCATAGAAGATGGAGTTGTGGCAAGCGTAGGCGCAATGGTGGGATCGACAGATGTCATCATTTCTTGCTCGATCACTTGGTCCTGAGAGAACCAGATTCGGTATCTGGGATCTGGAATCGTAAGGTTATCTCGGGTAACAATCATTAGTGGTTTCGGTTTTGATTCGTCAAGATTTTGCATGAGTTGATGGCCATTGAGTAGCATCACAAGTTGCACTTTCCAAGTCGAGAATTTGAGGTTACCTTGTAGTTTGATAGGTAACTGAGACGCGGGATTGAATTGTACCACATGAATTATAGGTGAAGCAGCAGAAGCACTGTTGTTGGTGGCAGTAGCATCACCAAAGTTAATAACAACTGGAGGGGTTGTTCCTTGAGATGCAGTCATAGATGGGAAGAGAAAAAAGGATCTGACTCGTAAGAGGCTAGAGGTTCTGATACCATATAAAATCTAATAGACAAAAGTAGTCGAAAGATGATTTTATTCCTTTAGCATCCAAGCATTCAATACAACCAATAACAACAACTTGTAGCTAAACTTAAGGAAGCTAATTGTTGCATAAACTTCTAAACCGTTGGAGGACTCTTCTACAAATATACAACAACATTAAAATCCTACAGTAGGAGGAGTCTTCTAAAGATACTAAAAAGTAGTAACTATAACGGTAACTTATTATAAGATAAAATAATTATGCTTAATACAATGGAGATTAGTTGAGGTTTCTAGATATGCATTGTCAAAGCTGTAGTGTTTAGTTGCAAGTTAAGGTGTCTATCTATGTATTATCCATTGATAGTATTATTCAATAAAAAATATTTGATTAATTGTTTCTACATGGTCTATACCATCTCACAACCATTTGGAAAAGAAATAGTTGCATCTAAATATCCTGATATCTTGTAGCTCTTGTATCGCGCGCGAACTGGATAGGTATCTACACATTTCACTTTAATGATAAAGGATTCAGGTTGTACAATCTCTAAGTATAACCTAGAATGAGCAAGTGACATAACATCTATTGCTCTTCAAATTGGATTTAGAACTATGCTACATCTTGTAAATGGAAATGTACTATATATATTTTTATCAAGTTATGAATAATGTGTGCCTACTTTGTAAGTTGGGTGTAATATGAACCAAACTTTAGATTCTACTCTTTGAATTGGATTTAGTACTAAGTTGCATCTTATAATAAGGGGACACACTAGTTCTTTTACTTTTTTTTTAAAATCTTTTATATTTATAACTATGATTGTCATGTAATGATAGATTCCTAGACTTTTTACAAGCATCTCTAACCGTTACTCTTTCATAACACAAGGTTAGGGTTCTCATGTTTTATAACTTTTGCAAATCTAATTAGGGTAGTTAATTTAACTTAGTTGATGAGAAATTAGAAAACATTAAAGGTTAGTGTAAAACTACATCACTGAAATTTATCTTTTGGAACCAAAGAGCTTTTACAGCCTACTGAATAAGTTTCATTGAACAAGAATATAAATAATATTGTTAGCAAGAAGGAATGCGCTAAATGATTGACTGATTCGCACCTTAGGTCGTGAATACCAAGGTTCAAATCCCAGCGAGAAAAATATATAGGGTGAACCTAGGTGGGTAAAATTACCCAGTACCTATGTTGGTCAGATATAGTAGGTACTCGGTGGAATAGTCAAGATGCGCAGAAACTATCCCGAACACCAATATTTTTTAAAAAAAAAATTGAACAATTAAGAAAAGCTCAAAACTAACCTCAGTTGATATGTCGCTTGAAAAATAAATGAAAAAAAATTAAGAATATTTTTTGATATATTAAGAGAAGGGAAAACCTAACCTATCTTTAATCTGTCACTTGAGAAACAAAGGAAAAATCGATTAAAAAATTGATCTATTGAGAAAATACTACAACTAACTGAGTTGAATCTGTCACTTGAGTTGAATCTGATACCCATGTTCTCTCTAACTCATTTTCTCCTACGTATCATCATGGTTTCATCTACCTTGCTCGGTAATCAAACCTCTTTTGCCACTTCCATGGCTACTATTCCCGTTGCACCTCCTATTCCAAATTCCTCTGTTTCTGTTTCCAACATAAAAAATCTGATTCCTACCACTCTTGATTATAAAAACTACATGCTTTGGAGAGAGTTATTTCATCCCGTGTTTAAAGAACATGGTGTCTATGGCTTCATCGATGGAAGTCATCCATGTATAGAACCTACTCTTACCATGGAGAACGAAACTTCGACTATTAATCCTGTTTTTCAACAATGGGTCCAACGTGACTCCATTGTTTTGTCATGGATACAAGCCACAATCTCTCATGAGATACTTCAGGCTATTATTCGTCCTAACAACAGTCTTACTGCTCGCTAGGCGTGGCTAAATATTGAACGTCTTTTCCGTGATCATGCTAGTTCCTAAAGTCTACAACTTAAGGTTCAATTTCATAATCTAAAGAAAGGTTCTCTTTCTATCTCTGATTATGTGCACCGCCTCAAATCCATTGCCGATGCCTTTATATTAATTGGTAATCCTATCTCTGATTCAGATCTTGTTCTCCAAGTTCTTTCTGGCCTACCTTCCGAATATCTCTCTGTTAGCACTTCAATCTCCACCAGAATTCCCCTTTCTTATTTTCTTGAGACCTGTTAGCACTTCAATCTCCACCAGAATTCCCCTTCTTTTCGTGAGACTACATCTCTTTTATTTTTTCATGAGACTCAATTAAATGGTCTTTCCTCTGCCGCATCAGATTCTTCTACTGCTTTACTAGCTAAACACAATTCATCTTCTCAAGGACGTGGACGTGGAAGAAATTCTAATGGTGGCCGATATGCCAATGGTGGTCGTGGTAGAGGCCGCAACAACGACAACAACAATGGCTACCATAGAAACTATTCCATTGCTCCTCTCCAATCTACTCCACGTCCAAACACTTCTTCCATTCTAGGTCCAGCTCCACACACTAGTACTTCTCCGTTCTATCCTAGTTATCCAGTAGCGCCTTCTCCTTTTAAATGTCAATTATGCTTTAAACCTAATCATACTGCAAGGGATTGTCCATCTCTTGGTTCTAAAGAACTCTTTTCTGATCTTCAATCTTTCTCCTCTGCGTATTCTTATGATCCGGCAGGTCATACTCCTTGGTATGTTGACATTGGAGACTCTTCACAAATGACTCCTAATCCTTTGCATCTCTCTTTTGTTCAACCCTATAATGGTAATGATCGTGTTATGGTAGGTAATGGTAATCAACTCCCCATCTCTTATACCGGTAATAATACATTCTCTACTCATTCTTCTCTCTAAAAAATGTTTTAGTTGTTCCAACTCTTTCTTGCAATTTATTAAGCGTTTGTAAATTTACTTCTGATAATAAATGTTCAATGGACTTTGATGCTTTTGGTTTTTCAATTAAGGACTTCCAAAAGAAGAGAATTCTTCTCAGGTGCAATAGTTCGGGTCCCCTTTACTCTTTCTCACCATCAACTCCTGCGGTTGCTGCTCATCATTCTTTTGTTGCTTCCCATGCTTCTCCAACTCTCTGGCATCGTCGTCTAGGCCGCCCTAGTATAGGTGTTCTTTCTAGTCTAGTTAGAAATAAGAATTTGCAATGTTCTTTTTGGAAGCGTTTAGATTTTATTTGTAATGCCTGTCAACTTGGCAAGCACACAAAACTACCATTTAAAGAATCTATTTCTTCTTCTATTTATTCATTTGAATTGATTCACAGTGATATTTGGACCTCCCCAATTCCCTCTTTTACTGGTTTTCGTTACTATATTTTATTTCATGACAATTTTACTAAATTTACATGGGTGTTTCCAATTCGACGCAAATCAGAAGCATTCCTTATGTTCAAAAACTTTTACTCTTATATTTTAACTCAATTTTAGGTCAAAATTAAATCACTACAATGTGATGCATCTTCCGAATACGTCAAACTTGCTTCTTTTCGTGAGTTTCAAAATTCAAATGGTGTTTGTCTTCGCATTTCATGTCGACATACTCACCAGCAAAATGGTAAAGCCGAACGAATGCATCGCACTATACTAAATATGCTTCGGTCTTTACTTTTTCAATCTTTTCTTGCATCTCAAAAGCCCTTAATACTGCTATCCATCTCTTAAAGATTCCACCTTCTTCAAAGCTCAAGTTTAAAACTCCCTATAAACTTCTTTTTGGTAAACAACCCTCGTATCATCACTTACGTATATTTGGTTATTCTTGTTTTCCTAATCTTCGTGATTATGTACCACATAAGTTGAGTCCTTGATCTAAACATTGTATTTTTCTTGGTTATCCTTCAAATTATAAAGGTTTTAGGTGCTTTGATCCTTTAGAAAATAAAGTTTTTATTTCCCGTCATGTTATTTTTAAAGAGGACTCTTTTCCATATCCTTCCTTAATTTCTCAGTGTATATCTCCAAACACTTCCTTATCTTCCTTTAAAAGTCCATCATCACTATTATTTCCTTCTCTCACGTCTCCAAATATTTCTCCTACTTTATCTCCAAATAGAGTTTTCAATTTGCATACTTCTCCTAATCTGGAACACTTTAGTCCCCTGCCGACACATTCCTCGTCTTTCTCACCTACTCCAATACGTCCATCTAGTACTTATCCTAATGTAACATCCTCACCGCTGCCAGCTTTTAGTCCTTCTCAATCTAGGACTTAATCTTCTATATCTCCAGTAACTACTTCTCCTAATTTACAAGGACTCTATCCACCGACAGTTCCCTCTGTATCTCAAACGCAAAACGTTTCATCTCTTGATTCTAAAGTACATCCGATGATCACCCGAGCACAATCTAGAAAGCTCAAACCCAAAATTTATCCTTCTTTATTTTCTCACATATCTCATATGTCATCTCAACCTTCTCTTCCTCCTGAACCCAATTCATTTTCTGAGGCCAATAAAAATACAAACTGGAAAAGGGAAATGGCAGATGAATACAACTCCCTCATCGCCAACAACACCTGGGACTTAGTGTTGCCCTCTACTAATGCAAATGCCATTGGTTGCCAATGGGTTTATAAAGTGAAACAAAAATCTGATGGCTCGCTTGACCGCTATAAAGTTCGTCTGGTTGCTCAAGGTTATAATCAAAATCACGGATTAGACTACGATCAAACGTTTAGTCCTGTGGTGAATCCAGTCACTGTTCAAAGGTTGGGTAATTCATCAATTAGACGTTAAGAATGCCTTTTTACATGTCACTCTTAATGAACTCATATATATGAAACAGCCTACCGGTTTTGTTCATCCGCAATTTCCACATCATATTTGCCGATTGAACAAAGCCCTTTATGGCTTAAAACAAGCTCCACGAGCATGGTTTAATCGGTTCACCTTCTTTCTTGTCAAACATGGTTTTAAAAATAGTTTTTCTGATAATTCTCTCTTTATTTACAATCAACTTCGGACATAATAATTCTTCTTCTATATGTGGATGATATTTTTATCATTTCGTGTTCGAGTTCTTTACTGAAGTCTACAATCAAGACTCTTATGTCCGAATTCTCCATGAGAGATCTTGGGCTAGTCAATTTTTTTCTTGTAATCTTTGTCTCCCCATGTAAGGGTGGTTATTTTCTTCACCAATCCAAATATATTCATGCTCTTCTTAATCAGGCAGGTCTTTTCTCATCTATACCAGTTAATACTCATCTTTCTCTGAAATCTCTTATAGCTTCGGATACATCTCCTCCATTTTCTGATCCGTCATTATATCGTAGTCTTGTTGGTGGACTTCAATACTTAACTTTTACTCGACCCGACATTGCCTTCTCTTTTAGTCAGGTTGCTCAGTTCATGCACTCCCCCTTGGACATTCATTTTACTGCAGTGAAACGTATTCTACGCTACATGCGTGGTTCCATAAATCATGGTCTATTCATTCCAGGTGGCTCAATTGGTTCATTAACATGTTATACTGATAGGAAAAGCAATAAAAAATGATCTATTTAGAGATTAGCTCAAACCTACCCTGCTTTGAATCTTTCACCTGAGCAGAAAAGGAAAATCAATAAAAAAAAATATCGATTGAAAAAGCTCAAACCTAACCTGAATTGAATTTGTCACTTGAGAAACAAAGGAAAAATCAATTAAAAAATTGATCTATTGAGAAAAGCTCAAACCGAACTTAAGTTAATCTGTCACTTGAGCAACAAAGAAAAAATCAATAAAAAAGTTGTTCTATTAAGAAATGCTCAGGCCTAACCTGAATTGAATCCTTGAGAAACATAGAAAATATCAATAATGAGTAGAGTCGTCAATAAGGTTTTATACAATTGGGCCAGTCCGACTCAGCCCGTGATTTGACAGGGTTGGACTAAGTTTTTTAGAGTCCATTTAAAAATAGGGCTTTATAGCCAAGTTTGAATAAGCCTGTTACCCTCATGTGGGGTTTGAACAATATGGGTTGGGTCAGCATGTGGGCCAAATATAAAATTAAAATAAAATATAATACTAAAAATAACAGGAGAAGTCTAAACATGAAGTCTTAAACCATGCACATAAATATCTCAAAGCTCAAGCAGTAAAATATAAAAAATAATTTTTTGGTACGATTCTTCATGATGTTCTTCTTCTTTTACTTTGGTTTGATGCGCTTGAGCCAAGAGTCTTTTGAAAAAAACTTCTCTACCTCTATGATTGGAATCCATTGAGAAAAACTCAAAACTAACCTGAGTTGATCAGTGGTTTGAACAAAAAAGGGAAAAGTAAAGATTTTTTTTTTGATATATTAAGAGAAGGGTAAACTTAACCTATGTTGAATCTTTCACTTGAGCAACAAAGGAATATTTGATTAAAAAATTGATCTATTGAGAAAATACTACATCTAATTGAGTTGAATTTGTCAGTTGAGCAAAAGTAAAATCAATAAAAAAATTATCTACTGAGAGAAACTCAAACCTAACCTGATTTGAATATGTTACTTGACCAGAAAGGAAAATAAATTTAAAAAATTGATCTATTGGGAAAAACTCAAAACCTAACCTGAATTGAATTTTTCACTTGAGCAGCAAATGAAAAATCTAATAAAAAATTGATCTATTTAGAAAAGCTCAAACATAACTTGAGTTGAATCTATCACTTAAGCACCAAAGAAAAAATTAATAAAAAAATTGATCTAGTAAGAAAAGTTCCGGCCTAACCTGAGTTGAATCCTTGAGCATCAAAGAAAAAATCAATAACGAGAAGCAAATCTGATAGGGAAATGTATATCTAATCAAAGATCATGCAAACAGACGGGGGGGCGGGGGGGACCAAGCGAAGGAAGTTCTTTTTCTAAAAAAGCCCTCCCCTTGAAAAAATATCGATGACTTCTATAACATCACGGGGGTGGGGGGTTAGGTTTAATCTGGTTTTATATGAGAAAGAGCAAGTGTAATATGATTTTATATGAGATGGAAAATCTCTATTTTCCGTTTCGGGCCTCGTTTGAACTTGAAAATATCAACGTTTGCCCATCTGAACCAACACACGCCACTAAATAGGTCGTCACGAATGTCAATAAAAAATTCAGTCAAAAAACTATCAGTCGCAAATATCACCTAAAATCTATAGACTATAGCACACGAAAAATGAAAAAATCTCTATTTCTTGTTTCGGGCCTCGTTTGAACATGAAAAATGCCGACATTTATCCCTTTGAACCAATGCACACCGTTATATAGGTCTTCACGGAATCCAATGAAAATTTTCGGCCAAAACACCGTCGGGAGCACATATCAATCAAAATCCATGGACAATAGCACACGAAAAATGGGAAAATCTCTATTTTCCTGTTTCGGGACTCTTATGAACTTGAAAATGCAGATGTTTGCCCCTCCTAACTAACGCATGCCATTAAATAGATCGTCACAGATACTCACCAAAACTTTCGACAAAAAAAAATTGCCAGCCGCACATATTACCCAAAATCCGTGGACTATATCACATGAAAAATAGAAAAATCCTTATTTGCAGTTCCGGACCTCGTTCGAACTTGAAAATATCAAAGTTTTTCCCTCCGAACCAACGCACGCCCTTAAATAGTTCGTCACGGACGCCCACATAAAATTTTAGCCAAAAAACCACCATGCACATATCACCCAAAATCCATGGACTATAGCAGACGAAAAATGGAAAATCCCTAATTCTTGTTCCGAGCCTCGTTTGAACTTGAAAATACTGACGTTTGCCCTTCTTAACTAACGCATTCCATTAAATAGATCGTCACAAATGCTCACAAAAACTTTCGGCAAAAAAAAACCATCAGGTGCACATATTACCCAAAATTCATGGACTATATCACACAAATATGGAAAAATCTCTATTTGTCGTTCCAGGCCTCGTTTGAACTTGAAAATTTCAAAGTTTTTCCCTCAGAACTAATGCATGCCATTAAAAAGGTCATCACGGAAACCCACATAAAATTTCGCCCAAAACACCTTCGAGCGCACATATTACCCAAAATCAATGAACTATAGCACACGAAAAATGGAAACATCCCTATTTCCCATTTCGAGCCTCATTTGAACTTGAAAATGTCGGTGTTTGGCCCTCTGAACCAACACATGCCATTAGATAGGTCGTCACGGATGCCCATAAAAACTTTTGGTCAAAAATCAATCGGGCGCACATATCAACAAAAAATACATGGACTATACCACACTACAAAAAAATTAAAATCACTATTTCATGTTTCGGGTCCCGTTAGAATTTGAATATGCCGATGTTTCCCCCATTCGAATCAACACACATCTTTAAATAGGTCTTCACCGATGCCCACAAAAAATTTGGTCAAAAAACCATCGAGCACACACATCACCTAAAATACATGGACTAATATTAGCACAGGAAAAATGGAAAAAATCCCTATTTCTCGTACCGGACCTCATTTTAACATGAAGATACTAATGTTTTCCCCTCTGAACCAACATACACCATTAAATAGGTCCTCACAGATGTGCATAAAAAATATTGGCAAAAAAATAATCGGGCACACATATCACCCAAAATTCATAGACTATGCACATGAAAAATTGGAAAAAATCCCTATTTTCGGTTGCGAGCCTTGTTTGACCTTTAAAATTTCAATTTTTGCCCCTCTGAACCAACAGACGCCATTAAATAGGTCTTCATGGAAGCCCGCAAAAAATTTCACCCAAATCACCGCCAATCGCACATGTCACCAAAAATTCATGGACTATAACACAAAATCTAGAAAATCTCTATTTCCCGTTGCGGACCTCGTTTGAACTTGAAAATGTCAATGTTTACCCCTCCAAACAAAGGCATGCCATTATATTAGTTGTCATGGACGCCCATAAAAATTTCAGCTAAAAAATTGACAGGCAGACATATCACCCAAAATCCATAGACTATAGTATACGAAAAATGAAAAAAATCCCTATTTTCCGTTTTAAGCCATTATGAATTTGAAAATGCCGATATTTACCCCTCTGAGCAACCGCACGCCATTAAATAGGTTGTCACGGACGACCACAAAATATTTCTGTCAAAAAATCACTGGGCGCACATATCATCCAAATTCCATGGACTATAGCACACAAAAAATAGAAAAATCCCTATTTCACGTTCCGGGCCTCATTTTAACTTGAAAATACCGATGTTTGCCCCTCTGAACCAACACACACCATTAAATAGGTCGTCACAGACTCCCAACAAAAAAAAATTCCAAAAAATTATCAGGCGCACATATCACCCAAATTCCAAGGACAATACCACACGAAAAATGAAAAAATTCTTATTTTCCATTCTGGGACTCATTTGAACTTGAAAATGCTGATATTTCCCCCTCCAATCCAATCCAAGCCATTAAATAGGTCGGCATCGAAGCCCACAAAAATATCGGCCAGTAAACCTCCTAGCGCACATATCACCTAAAATTCATAGACTATAACACACAAAAAATGGAAATATCTTTATTTCTCATTTCGGGCCTAGTTTAAACTTTAAAATGCCTACGTTTGTCCCTTTGATTCAACGTACACTATTAAATAGGTCGTTACGGACGCCCACAAAAAATTTCGAACAAAATATCGTCATGGCAGATATCATCCAAAATACTCGGACTATAGCACATGAAAAATGGAAAAATTCCTATTTCCCATTCTGGCCTCATTTGAACTTGAAAATTCCAATGTTTGCTCCTCCAAAATAATACATGCCATTAAATAGATCGTCAGAGATGACAACAAATGCACGACATTTGTCCCTCCGAACTTGAAAATACCGACATTTGACCCTACGAACAATGCACGACATTGAGTAGGTCATCACGGATGTCCACAAAAAAATTCGGCCAAAAAACTGTGGGGGGCACACATATCACCAAAAATCTATGGACTATAGTACACGAAAAAAGTAAAAAGTCCCTATTCCCCATTCCGAGCCTCGTTATAACTTGAAAATGTCGGCATTTGTGCCTTCGAACCAACACACGCTATAAATAGGTCGTCACAGATTCCCATAAAAAATTCAAAAAAAACCGCCAGGCGCACATATTACCTAAAATCCATGGTCTGCACACAAAAAATAGAAAAATCCCTATTTCCCGTTTCAATCTTTGTTGGAACTTTAAAATATTGATGTTAGCCCCTCCGATCCAACACAAGCCATTAAATAGGTCGTCACAGACACCCACAACAACTTTCGGCCAAAACACCATCGGGCGTACATATCACCCAAAATCCGAGGACTATATCACAAGAAAAATAGAAAAACATACACATTTCCCGTTATAGGCCTCGTTTGATTTTGAAACTGCCAACGTTTGACCCTTAAAAACAACACATGCCATTAAATAGGTAGTCACGGATTCCGACAAATACTTTCGGCCGAAAACTCACCGAGCGCATATTTCACCAAAAATCTATGGATTATAGTACACAAAAATAGAAAAATCCCTATTTCCCCTTTCAGGCCTCGTTTGAATTTGAAAATGCTCAAGTTTGCTCCTTCAAGCTAACGCACACCATTTAATAGGTCATCACAAATTTCCACAAAAAATTTTGGCAAGAAAACCGTAAGGCGCATATATCACCCAAAACTCATGAACTATAGGATAGGAAAATGGGAAAAATCTCTATTTTCCAATCTAGGCCTTGTTTTAACTTGAAAATTCTTATATTATCCCATCTGAACCAACACATGCTATAAAATAGGTTTTCACGGACTCCCATAAAAAAATTCCAAAAAAAATGATAGATCACATATTACCTAAAATCCATGGACTATAGCATATGAAAAATGGAAAAAATCTCGATTTCCTGTTTTGGAGTTTGTTTGAACTTTAAAATGCTAATGTTAGCCCCTACGAACCAACGGACACTATTAAATAGGTAGTCACGGATTCCCACAAAAAACTTTTGACAAAAAATATCCAGCCGCACATATCACCCATCATCCATGGACTATAGCACAAGAAAAATGAAAAAGTTTCTAGTTCCCGTTGTGAGACTCGTTTGAACTTGAAAATGCCAATATTTGACCCTTTAAATCAACGCATGCCATTAAATAGGTCGTCACGAATGCCCACAAAAAATTTCAGCCAAAAAACCGGCAGACACAAATATCACCCAAAATCCATAGCCTATAGCACACGAAAAATGGAAAAATCCCTATTTCCCATTTCAGGCCTCGTTTCAACATAAAAATGCCAACATTTGCCCCTTTGAACCAACTCACATCGTTAAATAGGTCGTCACGAAGTTCCAGAAAAATATTTGCCCAAAAAACTGCCAGACGCACATTTAACCCAAAATACATGGACTATAGCAACAAAAATGGAAAAATCGTTATTTCTCGTTTTGGACTTTGTTTTAACTTGAAATGCTGACCTTTGCACCTTCGAACCAACGCATGTCATTATATAGGTCTTCACAGACTCCCACAAAAAATTTTGGCAAAACAACCGTCGGATACACATATCACACAAAATCCATAAACTATAGAACATGGAAAATGGAAAAATCCCTATTTCCAAATACAGGCCTCGTTTGAACTTGACAATGCCTACAGTAACCCCTCCAAAACCAACACACACCACTAAATAGGTCGTCTGAGACGTCCAGTAAAAATTCATCCAAAAAAGCACTGGGCGCACATCACAAAAAAAATCATGGACTATAGAACACAAAAATGAAAAAATTCATATTTCCTGTTTCCGGACGTTGTTTGAACTTGAAAATGCCAAATTTTACCACTTAAAACCAACGGACGCCATTAAATATGTCTTCATGGACGACCACCAAATATTTCAGCCAAAAAAATCGTTGAGCACACATATCACTCAAAAATCATGGATTATACTACATGAAAAATAAAAGCAATCCGTATTTCCCGTTCCAGGCCTTGGTTGAACTCAAAAATGCTGACGTTATCCCCTTTGAGCTAACGCACGCCAATAAATAGGTTGTCATAGACGCGCACAAAAAAATTCGGCCAATTAACCGCCGGGCACACATATGACCCAAAATCCATGGACTATAGAATATGAAAAATGAAAAAATCCCTATTTCTTGTTCCGAGCCTTGTTTGAAGTTGAAAATGCTGATGTTTTCCCCTTTGAACCAACGAATACCATTAAATAAGTCGTCATGGACGCCCGCAAAAAAATTTTGCCAAAAAACCATCGGACGCTCATATCACCCAAAATTCATGGACTACAGCACACGAAAAATGGAAATATCCCTATTTCCTGTTCGAGACCTCCTTTGAACTTGAAAATGCTGACATTTTCCCCTCCAAACCAACGCACACTATTAAGTAGGTCATCATGGAAGCCCACAAAAAATTTCACCTAAAAACCTTCGGGCGCACATATCACCAAAAATTCATGGATAGCACACGAAAAATGGGGAAAAAAGCTTATTTCTTGTTCTTGGGCTCGTTTTAACTTGAATATGCCAACATTTTCCCCTCCAAACCAATGCACGCCATTAAATAGGTTGTCTGGACGCCTGTAAAAATATTTCGGCTAAAAAACTATCGGGCACACATATCACCCAAAATCCATGGACTATTAACACAGGAAAAATGAAAAATTCCTATTTTCCGTTCCGGGCCTCGTTTGAACTTTAAAATGCCGACGTTTACCCCTATGAACAAATGCCCTCCATTAAATATGTAGTCATGGATGCCCAAAAAACATTTTAGCCAAAAGACCTCCGGGTGCACATATCACCCAAAATCCATGGATTTGCATACGAATAATTGAAAAATCCATATTTCCGGTTCCGGAGCTCGTTTGAAATAGAAAATGCCAACATTTTACCTTCCGAACCAGCGCACTCCTTTAAATTGGTAATCCTAGACGCCCACAAAAATTTTGCCTAAAAAACCGTCTGGCGCACATATCAGCTAAAATCCATGGACTATATAAAACACAAAAAGTGAAAAAATTCCTATTTCCCGTTCCAGACCTCTTTTGAACTTGAAAATGCCGATATTTGCACCTACTAATCAACACACACCATTTCATATGTTGTCACGGACGCTCACAAAAAAAATTAGACAAAATCTGCCTAATATATAGGGAAAAGACATAAATTCCCCCCTGAACTTGTTACGAAAAGTTAGTTACACGCTTATACTATTGTGAAGAACTATTACACACCTGAATTACTTAAAAGTGGATTTATTTCAACCCTGACGCACATACAACCAGTCACATGATGAGAAAGTATTTCACACTTGCGCCACGTCATCACCATGTCACTGCCACATCAATAATTACGTCAGATTTTTAAAAAAAAAATCCATGTCACCCAGTTTCTTCTTCTTCCCTATACACCATCAGACCCACCATTAAATCACTGCCATTGTTGCTATTATCATTAAATTCACTTCTCCACCACCATACATTTCACCACTAATAATCAAATTCACTACTGGAATCTTTCCACAACCATTGCCATCATAAAAAATCGATAACTAACATCATAAATTTAACTAAATTCACCATCGGAACCATATCACTATTATTGAAATTCATCACAATCATAAATTCACCATCCACATCAAATTCACGAGTTTCATTGTCCTTATTGAAATTAAAATTCATACCACTGCTAATTTTTCACCGATCACCAAACCCACCACAAAAATTATCACAATACACAAATTTCATTCAAGCTCAAAGAGCAGAATTTGAAAATTTATAATATTTATTTGCAAAGATTTTACTCAGACAATTGAAAAACTAATACTATTACTCATTTTGAAGAAAATCTAGAGAGGATTTTTTCTTTGAGTGAAGAAAGATTTATGAATGTACATTAAAAAATTGAATTTTGTGCAAAAACCCAAAAATGTTTTACACAAAAAAAGCAAGATCTGAATTTTTTTTTATTTCAAATGCTCACAATCAACAAAAAAAAAACACAAAAATAAATTTAATAATTCGTGCTTGACTTGAATAATTTGATGTGGGAATAGTATGGATTGATCAATTTTAGATGTCTCGCTAGAAATTTTTTCGAACAGTTAACCTAATTTAGTGAACAATTTTACCATATTTGCGATGAATTTCTATCCCGCAATGTTGTTTTCTATTTATCTCTTTGAAATTTATCATGAAAAAATTATTTTTCACATTATCCATAGCAAAAAGAGTATTTGTGATAAAAAAAATAGAGGAAGAAGAAAGGCAGGGTAACGTGAAGGAGAAGGGTGGGGGTGGGAAAAAATTGCCTTTTTTTATACTCAAACACGCCTTATTTATTTTTTATTTAATCTTAATTCCATGTCAGCTTTGAAGGTGATATTAAATTTACTTTTGAGTAGTATAAGTGTGTAATAGGTCGCCTCAATATTTTCAGCGTGTAACTGACTTTTCGGTACAACTTCAAGAGTGAATTTATGCCTTTTCTCTAATATATAATGTAATCAATGATTGCCTTGCCGGAAGGAAAATAATATATAGTACCATGTCTTTTAGTATGTAATGAATTAGGTGGTTCCGAACCAACGTGCGCCATTAAATAGGTCGTCACAGACGCCCACAAAAAAATTCATCCAAAAAATCTCCAAGCGCTTGTATCAGCTAAAATCCATGGACTATAACACATGAAAAATAGAAAAACCCCTATTTCCTATTTTGGGCCTCGTTTGAACCTGAAAATGCCGACGTATTCCCCTCTGATCCAATGCACGCTATTAAATAGGTCGTCACGGACGACCACAAAAAAATTCAGCTTAAAAGCTGATGGGCACACATATCACCCAAACTCCATCGACTATAACACACGAAAATGGAAAATCCATGTTTAATTGCAAACCAATATCAATACCATTGGAGTCAAATGCTAAGATGTGTGCACAGGAAGGAAAAGGCTTAGCAGATGTGATGATATATCGACAATTGGTAGGTAGTCTGACTTATTTAACTCATAGTCAACTTGATATTTATTTTGTAGTTAGTGTGATGTGTCACTACATCCACAACCCAAAGAAGCAACTTATGGAGGATCTTTGGTGATACTAAAATATGTGAAAACTACAATATATTATGGTCTTTTGTACAAGAAAGGTGAAGAATGCAAGTTGGTCGGATATTCTGACTATGACTATGCAGGAGACCATGATACTCGTCGTTCAACTACTGGCTATGTATTAAGTTCGGAGCTGGAAAAAAAAATTGGTGCACCAAAAGGAAATCAACCGTGTCTTTGTCAACAACAGAAGTAGAGTATCGGGCAGCAACAGTTGCAGCTCATGAAAGTACGTGGCTTATGCATTTGATGAAGGATTTACACTAACCAGTTGGCTACTGAGTTACCTTATACGGGGACAATTAGTCAGCAATTTCTTTGTTGAAAATCATGTTTTTCATGCAAGTACTAAGCACGTGAAAATACATTACCACTTCATCAGGAAAAAAGTGTTGCAAGAAGAGATTAACTTGGAGCATGTTAAAACTGAGAAGAAAATTACCGATGTGTTCAGAAAAGGCTTAAATATCAATAAGTTTGAAAGCTTATGTCAGCTGCTAGGCTGTAACACCCGGGAAACTAGTAGGCTTAACTAGAGCTTGTCGTAAGGGTTAGAGTCGTAAAATTTGCTTCTCGTACTTAGAATGAGGGGTTTAGGGGTTAAACGTCAAGGTACGACCCCCAAGGACCAACCAAGGTCTTTGAGGAGGACCCTAAAACAACCCTCAAACCTGCCCAGAACAGTGACCCAAGGAGGGACCTACAACCCGTAGGGTGATCCACGCTCCGTGGGAGGAGGTTCGTGGGTCAAGGTCCAAGATAAGTAGCTAGTGTCACTCCCCAAAATCAAGGGGCACAACTGGCTCTTAATGCCAAAACTCAAGCCCGAGCTGACCCTGCTGAACCATTTGCTACTAGCGCATGGCAGCCACACGCAATCAAGAAAACAAACAAGTATATCTCGGCTTAAAATTAAGCCCTCGGCCGGCAAGGCCGCTTTAAATAGATCTATAAAAGAAATAGATACTCCCAAGAGTTCATATAAATAAATAGCCAACTAGTATAAAAGTCCTGATTGGGCCGTCGAGGCCACCATGATCTCTATACAAAAATTGAAAGCAGGTACATATCAAGACAATACATCAAACATCTAACAAGCTTCATCAAACCAACAAACTAGGCCAGCATGGCCATAACGTAGCTATACACCCCACACACTAGTCTGCAAGCCTCTAAGAGTGGTAAAGTTTGGCGGGACAGGGCCCCAGCCTACCCATAAAAATATATACAACAAAAGCTAACAACCCTCCCAACTCTGGCAGCTCCGGAGGAAAGGGTTTAGCCAACCAGATAGAAGTCAATCCTGCTGCTGAGGAGGTCTATTGGGTCATCTGTCGGGACCTGCATGCATGAATACAGCACCCCCAGGCAATGGGGCATCAGTACGAAATAATATACAGAGTATGAAAGGCTATAGACTAAATGAGCAAGTATCATAATATACCAAAAGCAATCAGGTTAAGAAATCAAAAATGTAGATAAGCATGCTAACCCACTACTGAATCTAAAAATACAAACAAATGATCAAACAACAACCTAACCAAGCCCCCATAAGCTCGGCAGGTACAAACAACACACCACCTACCTAGGCCCCCATAAGCCCAGAAGGTGCCAAATCAACTTACATACCCTTATCGGTAGCCCCTTGTCTTTGTAAGAAGTCACATAGCCCTTTTTGGCAACGATATAGCCCCGTAGGCAGCGCATAGCCCTCTTAGGCAACATCATAGCTCTGTGTGCTGCACATAGCCCTCTTTGCATCAACATAGTCCTGTAGGCAACACATAGCCCTCTTTGGTGTCAAAGTATACCCGTAGGCAACACATAACACTATTTGGCATCAATATAGCCCCGAAGGGAACACATAGCCCTCTTAGGAAATAACATAGTCTTCTTAGACAACATCATAGCCCCCACAGGCAGTTCATAGCTCAACAGCTAACAACAATAGCCCCAAGGGCGACAACAAACAATTGAATAGGCTAAAGGCGAGCAATTTAGCTTTAAACAATATATATGAATAGTCTCCAAGTACTTCCTAACTTAGGTCGTTCTTAATAGATTATGAGTCCCTAAAATGAGGGTTTATAACCACTGAATCAGCCAACCACTCACAATTATATCTACAAGATCACCAACATTAACTACCCTATTATATCACTCCCAAGCTCTAAGGAAACATGCCGAACGAAGGGAATAGCCTTAACATACCTTTTCCTTTATAATTTATGCTGAAAATACCTATGTCCGCACAACTACAACACTAAAAAAAAGTAAAATCAATCATTAATTAAGGACAAGATTCACTACGACAATTCGATAATCGATACGGATTACTATCGTAAATTACTATCTAAGAGCTAAGGTATCCATAAACCGATAAAATATGGTTCCTACCTTTCTTTACACGCCCATAACACCTGAATAAAATCAAAAAACTGAAAAAAATTGTGCTGCAAGAACCTCCACGGAGCTACACCGCTCAATTCACCATGAAAACTATACCAAAACTATGAGCTCGCGACGTAGGGCAATTTTCGATAAGGAGCCAAGAAGAGATCATGACCACACAAGGATGATTTGAGGAGTAATTCTCTGATTTTTTTGGGTTTCTTACGAGCTGGAATGAAGAAAAATGAAGAAGATGCTATCTTATAAGCTTCCACCGACTTAGGGGACCCACCTCACGTGCTTGCTTGCGCAGTCTCGTAAAAACACAAATATCTCTCTATTCTGAAGTTGTATGAACGAACGGTTTGATGCGTTGGAAACTAGACTCGTAGACCTTCGATTTTATAGGTAGTAGGCCCCATAAATCTTTATAGATTGGGAGAAAACCTCCGAGACATTTGACCTAAATTTCAGAGAAATATTTAAAAAGGAACTTACGATAACTTTCACCAACTTTTATTTTGCATCTTACCTAACTTTAAAACTTGAGATACGACCCTTGAACACTTAAAATATGACATACCACATCATTCTTAATTTATTACTCACCCTCTTTGTTTTTCCATGAAGGTACGAGTTAAATTAGATTTCCGAAAAGTTGGGGTGTTACATCCTCCCCCCCTTAGAAACATTCGTCTTCGAATGAAAAATCTAAGCCACACGGTTAAGTCCTTAGTAGTTTCCAAAATTTGGCAAAGTGTACTCTATACCCATAATATCCAGGAACCTGAAATGCAGAAGCTTACAACCTAAGCACCTCAGAGGACGATACAAATAGCTAAGCACCATAGCTCCACAATAATAGTACGAGAAAAAATACAACAACAACAACAATAATAAGCAACAATAAGAAAACTAAATGGATATCCTACCTCACTGTGCTAATCAATATTGATATTTTTACCACTGTGGGATCTAAAACAACTGAGGATATCTGGATCTCATTCCATCCTCAGCTTCCCATGTCACCTCTTCCCTATTTTTGTTTCTCCACAGTACTTTAACA